>JBBDGP010004749.1:162500-207500 GCA_037952835.1 Lithobates septentrionalis | reverse complement strand
TTGATTGGAGATGTGACTTATGCCGCGTACACACAATCGGACATTCCAACAACAAAATCCATGGATTTTTTTCCGACGGATGTTGGCTCTTGTCAGAAATTTCGAACGTCAAGAACGCGGTGACGCACAACACGTACGACGAGCCGAGAGAAATTACGTTCAATAGCCAGTGCGGCTCTTCTGCTGGATTCCGAGCATGCGTGGAACTTTGTGCGTCAGAATTGTGTACACACAATCGGAATTTCCTACAACAAGCTCCCATCGCACATTTTCCGGCGGAAAATCCGACCGCGTGTACGGGGCATAACAGTGTCTTGAAAAAGTATTCATACCCCTTGAAATGTTCCACATTTTGTCACGTTACAACCAAAAACGTAAATGTATTTTATTGGGATTTTATGTGATAGACCAACACAAAGTGGCTCATAATTGTGAAGTGAAAGGAAAACGATAAATGATTTTCCAATATTGTCTACAAATAAATATGTGAAAAGTGTGGGGGGTACATTTGTATTCAGCCCCCCTTTACTCTGATACCCCTAACTAAGATCTAGAAGAACCAATTGCCTTCAGAAGTCACCTAATTAGTAAATAGAGCCCACCTGTGTGTCATTTAATCTCAATATAAATACAGCTGTTCTTTGAAGCCCTCAGAGGTTTGTTAGAGAACCTTAGTGAACAAACAGCATCATGAAGGCCAAGGAACACACCAGACAGGTCAGGGATAAAGTTGTGGAGAAGTATAAAGCAGGGTTAGGTTATAAAAAAAATCTCCCAAGCTTTGAACATCTCACGGAGCTCTGTTCAATCCATCATCCGAAAATGGAAAGAGTATGGCACAACTGCAAACCTACCAAGACATGGCCGTCCACCTAAACTGACCGGCCGGGCAAGGAGAGAATTCATCAGAGAAGAGCCAAGAGGTCCATGGTAACTCTGGAGGAGCTGCAGAGATCCACAGCTCAGGTGGGAGAATCTGTCCACAGGACAACTATTAGTCGTGTTCTCCACAAATCTGACCTTTATGGAAGAGTGACAAGAAGAAAGCCATTGTTGAAAGAAAGCCATAAGAAGTCCTGTTTGCAGTTTGTGAGAAGCCATGTGGAGGACACAGCAAACATGTGGAAGAAGGTGCTCTGGTCAGATGAGACCAAAATTGAACATTTTGGCCTAAAAACAAAACGCTATGTGTGGCGGAAAACTAACACTGCACATCACCCTGAACACACCATCCCCACCGTGAAACATGGTGGTGGCAGCATCATGTGGTGGGGATGCTTTTCTTCAGCAGGGACAGGGAAGCTGGTCAGAGTTGATGGAAAGATGGATGGAGCCAAATACAGGACAATCTTATGCCTCGTACACACGAGTGGACTTTCCAGCAGACTTGGTCCGACGGTCTTTCCGCCGGACTTTCCGGCGGACTACCTGAACGGACGGACTTGCCTACACACGACCGGACTTTCCGGCAGGCTAGGTCCGCCCGTCTTCACGACGGACTTTCACCGGAGTTACGGCGGACTTTCAGAATGAACGGCCAAGTCCGTTCATTTTGAACGTGACTTGGGTACGATAGGACTAGAAAAGGAATTGAATCTCGCCGCTTTTATCGGTGAGATTGACACCTTGCGAGCCCCGTCGCGGGGCATACCAGGCGTGGGGTCCCCCCTAAAATCCATATCAGACCCCGATCCGAGCACGCAGCCCGGCCGGTCAGGAAAGGGGGTGGGGACGAGCGAGCGCCCCCCCCCTCCTGAACCGTACCAGGCCGCATGCCCTAAACATGGGGGGGGTGGGTGCTTTGGGGGAGGGGGACGCCCTGCCTCTTCCCGACAACCCTGGCCGTTGGTTGTCGGGGTCTGCAGGCGGGGGGGCTTATCGGAATCCGGGAGCCCCCTATAATAAGAGGGCCCCCAGATCCCGGTCCCCCACCCTATGTGAATGAGTATTGGGTACATGGTACCCCTACCCATTCACCTAGGGAAAAAGTGTCAATAATAAAATACACTACACAGGTTTTTAAAATAATTTATTAGACAGCTCAGCATCACCCGGTGACCACGCCCCCTAAAACGTCACAGTCCCAGCATGCCCAGGGACTGTGATGGCATAAGGGGGCGGGGTCTCTGCCTATATAAGTCACAGCGGAGCGCTCAGAGAGCAGTCCAGCCGGAGAGACCGTCGTGTCAACATCTGGAGAAGAGAAGATGGAAGAAGACAAGAAGCCAGAAGTCCGGGCCTCCGCTGGCAAAAGAGCAGCATGAAGACAGCGGAGGAGCCGGCAGAAGAACTGGAACACCGGGAGAAGAGGCCAGAGAGAGCGGAGAAGAACCAACCGGATGCCGGGAGAAGAGGAACCGGAGGGACCCCCGAAGCCAGAAGAAGACCCCCGAAGCCGGAGGAAGACCCCCCCGAGCTGTCTAATAAATTATTTTAAAAACCTGTGTAGTGTGTTTTATTATTGACACTTTTTCCCTAGGTGAATGGGTAGGGGTACCATGTACCCCATACTCATTCACATAGGGTGGGGGGCCGGGATCTGGGGGCCCTCTTATTATAGGGGGCTCCCAGATTCCGATAAGCCCCCTGCCCGAAGACCCGACAACCAACGGCCAGGGTTGTCGGGCAGAGGCCCTTGTTCTCATCAACATGGGGACAAGGTGCTTTGGGGTGGGGGGCCCCGCAGGGCGCCCCTCCCCTAAAGCACCCCCCCCCATGTTGAGGGCATGCGGCCTGGTACGGTTCAGGAGGGGAGGGACGCTCGCTCGTCCCCACCACCTTTCCTGACCGGCCGGGCTGCGTGCTCGGATCGGGGTCTGGTATGGATTTAGGGGGGACCCCACGCCGTTTTTTCGGCGTTGGGGGTTCCCCTTAAAATCCATACCAGACCTAAGGGCCTGGTATGCCCCGCGCTCACCGCAATAGGAAAATTTGTTTTTCCTATTGCAGCGAGCGCGAGATGCAATACCCTGCCCTTGCGTCACATCTGGTCCGTCGGACCAGCATACAGACGAACGGGCTTTCCGCCAGGAACTGAGTTCGACGGAAAGATTTAAAACATGTTTCAATTCTAGGTCCGCCGGACCAAGTATGCCGGAAAGTCCGCTCGTGTGTACGCGGCATTAGAAGAAAACCTGTTAGAGTCTGCAGTGCAAAAGACTTGAGACTGGGACGGAGGTTCACCTTCCAGCAGGACAACAACCCCAAATATACAGCCAGAGCTACAATGGAATGGTTTAGATCAAAGCATATTCATGTGTTAGAATGGCCCAGTCACAGTCCAGACCTAAATCCCATCGAGAATCTGTGGCAAGACTTGAAAATTGCTGTTCACAGACGCTCTCCATCCAATCTGACAGAGCTTGAGATATTCTACAAAGAAGAATGGGCAAAAATGTCCCTCTCTAGATGTGCAAAGCTGGTAGAGACATCCCCAAAAGACTTGCAGCTGTACGGTTTGCAGTATCGGAGTACGGCACAGCCGGGGGTGGAATGTGGCATCAGCTGGCATTCTGCACCTAATTCCGCCGCCGTCGCCTCCCATCTATCGGAGATGTTGCGTCTTCTGCGCTGCTGACAAGACATAATGGAGGAAGAATGAAGTTGGCGGCTCGGCGATGAGCGTCGGCCCTCCGCAACTGACTCACCTCTCTATTCACTGATTGGGAGAGGAAGAACTTTGTAGACTGGATAAACACCGGGCAACTTTTATATCAACAGATCTGAAATCTTTTACAAGGATGAACTTGCCTCGGAAGCTTGCAATCTAATTTGGGGTTTTTGTGCACAGGCTACAAAAAGGGGCATTTAACCTGCGTTTGTGACACCCACCGAGTGCCCCACAAGTGTCTGCACAGAGGCAATACAATGTGCCCACTGTCACCAGAAGAGGAAGTCAGGGGAAAGGTTCCATTGGGGACACACCTGTCTAGAAGGCCCTCCCCAATTTTAGAGAATTTCCTCTCACTTCCTGCCGTGTCACTGGGACAGGAAGTGAAGGCCGATCCCCCTCATATGACACAGGCAGGAGAAAAGAACCTGACAGAGGTTCAACTTCTAACTATGCTCTCCTCCAGGGGTCTCCAAACTTCTCAGCGCAAGGGTCACATCATCATTTTTACTAATTTTCGTGGGCTGAACATAATTCTTACATCAGGGTCCCCATCAGAGTCCCCCCTTACATCCAGGCCCCGTCAGAGTCCTCCCCTTACATCCAGGCCCCATCAGAGTCCCCCCTTACATCCAGGCCCCATCAGAGTCCCCCCTTACATCCAGGCCCCATCAGAGTCCCCCCTTACATCCAGGCCCCATCAGAGTCCCCCCTACATCCAGGCCCCATCAGAGTCCCCCCTTACATCCAGGCCCCATCAGAGTCCCCCTACATCCAGGCCCCATCAGAGTCCCCCCTTACATCCAGGCCCCATCAGAGTCCCCCCTACATTCAGGCCCCATCAGAGTCCCCCCTACATCCAGGCCCCATCAGAATTCCCCCTTACATCCAGGCCCCATCAGAGTCCCCCCTACATCCAGGCCCCATCAGAGTCCCCCCTACATCCAGGCCCCATCAGAGTCCCCCCTTACATCCAGGCCCCATCAGAGTCCCCCCTACATCCAGGCCCCATCAGAGTCCTCCCCTTACATCCAGGCCCCATCAGAAACCCCACCTACATCCAGGCCCCATCAGAGTCCCCCTTACATCCAGGCCCCATCAGAGTCCTCCCCTTACATCCAGGCCCCATCAGAGTCCCCCCTTACATCCAGGTCCCATCAGAGTCCCCCCTTACATCCAGGTCCCATCAGAGTCCCCCCTTACATCCAGGTCCCATCAGAGTCCCCCTTTACATCCAGGTCCCATCAGAGTCCTCCCCTTACATCCAGGTCCCATCAGAGTCCCCCTTTACATCCAGGCCCCATCAGAGTCCCCCCTTACATCCAGGCCCCATCAGAGTCCCCCTTACATCCAGGTCCCATCAGAGTCCCCCCTTACATCCAGGTCCCATCAGAGTCCCCCTTTACATCCAGGCCCCATCAGAGTCCCCCCTTACATCCAGGTCCCATCAGAGTCCCCCCTTACATCCAGGTCCCATCAGAGTCCCCCCTTACATCCAGGTCCCATCAGAGTCCCCCCTTACATCCAGGTCCCATCAGAGTCCCCCCTTACATCCAGATCCCATCAGAGTCCCCCCTTACATCCAGGTCCCATCAGAGTCCCCCTTTACATCCAGGCCCCATCACAGTCCTCCCCTTACATCCAGGCCCCATCAGAAACCCCACCTACAGCCAGGCCCCATCAGAGTCCCCTCTACATCAATGTCTCCAGGTTCTCAATAGTTTGGAAGCCCCTGCTCTATGCTATCTGACCTAAAAATAGTGCTGGCTACAGATTTAATCCGACCTCCGGCCTTCCCTTCAGTCTTGCACACTTTTAGCGGCTCCTCTCCTGGACTGAAACGGCTTCCTCTGATTTCACCGCACAATGTGAGCGTCTCACCATGTGCATTAGAAGCTGCAGCAAGTCAAATAAAGCCCTGCCTCATTTCCTGGTTGGTGGACATCCAGCATCATCTAGATCCCCCCTCCCCAGCCTGACTGTCCCTGGCCCACTCCTTCCCAGCCTGACTGTCCCTTACCCCGCCCCTTTCATTCATTGGATTTAAGTTCTTTCAATTACGGAGACTCAGCATCACATGTGGGCGATTATATGTAAATATATTTGCATAACTCCTCCCACTGCTTGCATCAAGGCTGAGGGCTCTCGAGAGGAGTACTGAGGATGTTTTCAGGAAGCTCTGTACAGCCCCCTGCTGGCCCCTCCCACCAGCCATAATCTGCCTGCATTGCATAGAGAAGCACAGAGACCCAATGATTACATAATCTGGTCTAAAATAAGATATGTAATGGAAACAGAAGGGTTAATATTATTATCGTATTGAAGATGGGAGGTGGGGGGCGGACCAGAGAAGGCAAAATATATGTATTTGTATTGTATGGTGGGTGTATATATATATATGTGTGTGTTGTATGGTCGGTATATACAGTGGGGACGGAAAGTATTCAGACCCCCTTAAATTTTTTATTCATTTAAGTTGATTTTTTTTCCCTCATTAATGTACACACAGCACCCCATATTGACAGAAAAATACAGAATTGTTGACATTTTTGCAGATTTATTAAAAAAGAAAAACTGAAATATCACATGGTCCTAAGTATTCAGACCCTTTGCTGTGACACTCATATATATAACTCAGGTGCTGTCCATTTCTTCTGATCATCCTTGAGATGGTTCTACACCTTCATTTGAGTCCAGCTGTGTTTGATTATACTGATTGGACTTGATAAGGAAAGCCTCACACCTGTCTATAGAAGACCTTACAGCTCACAGTGCATGTCAGAGCAAATGAGAATCATGAGGTCAAAGGAACTGCCTTAAGAGCTCAGAGACAGAATTGTGGGAAGGCACAGATCTGGACAAGGTTACAAAAAAATTTCTGCTGCACTTAAGGTTCCTAAGAGCACAGTGGCCTCCATAATTACATAATCCTTAAATGGAAGATGTTTGGGACAACCAGAACACTCCCTAGAGCTGGCCGTCCGGCCAAACTGAGCTATCGGGGGAGAAGAGTCTTGGTGAGAGAGGTAAAGAAGAACCCAAAGATCACTGTGGCTGAGCTCCAGAGATGCAGTCAGGAGATGGGAGAAAGTTGTAGAAAGTCAACCATCACTGCAGCCCTCCACCAGTCGGGGCTTTATGGAGAGTGACCCGACGGAAGCCTCTCCTCAGTGCAAGACACATGAAAGCCCGCATGGAGTTTACTAAAAAAAAACACCTGAAGGACTCCAAGATGGTGAGAAATAAGATTCTCTGATCTGATGAGACCAAGATAGAACTTTTTGGCCTTAATTCTAAGCGGTATGTGTGGAGAAAACCAGGCACTGCTCACCACCTGTCCAATACAGTCCCAACAGTGAAGCATGGTGGTGGAAGCATCATGCTGTGGGGGTGTTTTTCAGCTGCAGGGACAGGACGACTGGTTACCATCGAGGGAAAGATGAATGCGGCCAAGTACAGGGATATCCTGGATGAAAACCTTCTCCAGAGTGCTCAGGACCTCAGACTGGCCGAAGGTTTACCTTCCAACAAGACAATGACCCTAAGCACACAGCTAAAATAACAAAGGAGTGGCTTCACAACAACTCCATGACTGTTCTTGAATGGCCCAGCCAGAGCCCTGACTTAAACCCAATTGAGCATCTCTGGAGAGACCTAAAAATGGCTGTCCACCAACGTTTACCATCCAACCTGACAGAACAGGAGAGGATCTGCAAGGAGGAATGGCAGAGGATCCCCAAATCCAGGTGTGAGAAACTTGTTGCATCTTTCCCAAAAAGACTCATGGCTGTATTAGATCAAAAGGGGCTTCTACTAAATACTGAGCAAAGGGTCTGAATACTTAGGACCATGTGATATTTCAGTTTTTCTTTTTTAATAAATCTGCAAAAATGTCAACAATTCTGTGTTTTTCTGTCAATATGGGGTGCTGTGTGTACAATATGGGGTGCTGTGTGTACAATATGGGGTGCTGTGTGTACAATACGGGGTGCTGTGTGTACAATATGGGGTGCTGTGTGTACATTAATGAGGAAAAAAATGAACTTAAATGATTTTAGCAAATGGCTGCAATATAACAAAGAGTGAAAAATGTAAGAGGATCTGAATACTTTCCGTCCCCACTGTGTGTGTTGTATGGGGGGTATATACTGTCTATAGTATGTATATGGCTCCTTTATATGTGTTATGTGTTTGGCCGGAGTGGCCCTTTATGGGCGCTGGCCCCGTGTCTCCGGTACATCTCCTCACATGAATTCTGGGTAATACGTGTTACATGATGAACTGCCAGGAACTGAACTCTGGCTGGGTGATCACCTCCCCCGTCCTGCCCCGGGGCACCTTCAGCTGGTAGGCGCTGGGATGATGCGTCACCTTTGGCTTGCGGTGGGCCGGCTGCCCGGGAACACAGGAACCTTCCTGCTGCTATTCTGGTAATGTCAGAGGTCAGTGCAGGGCAGAGTTACACTGCCAGAGATCAGGGTGCACCTGCTGGGATCAGCACTTTACCTCCCGTGTGTGTCCATTCCCCCCACATACTGAAGATAAACACAACAAATCAGATCCCATAATGCAGTGGGAGAGTTTCCTGCACTCCACTTACTGACACATTGAATATCTATCTATCTATCTATCTATCTATCTATCTATCTATCTATCTATCTATCTATCTATCTATCCTCAATTTATCCCATTTATCTAATTTTCTCTATCAAGTCTATCCATCTATCTATCGATCAATTGATCTATTGGTCTATCTATCAATCTATTAATTGAGTGGTCTATCCATCTGTCTATCTATTGATCGATAGATAGGTAGATAGATAAACAGACAGATCTATCGATCAATAGATAGATATCGATCAATGGATAGATAGATAGACCACTCGATCAATAGATTGATAGATAGATAGACCAATAGATCAATTGATAGATGGATAGACTTGATGGAGAAAATTAGATGAATGGGATAAATTGAGGATAGATAGATAGATAGACAGATCGATAGATAGACAGATAGATAGATAGATAGATAGATCTATCGATCAATAGATAGATATTAATCAATAGATAGATCTGTCTGTCTATCTATCTATTGATCGATATCTATCTATTGATCGATAGATCTGTCTGTCTATCTATCTATCGATCTATTGATCAATAGATGAATATCGATCAATAGATAGATAGATAGACCACTCGATTGATAGCTAGACCAATAGATCAATTGATCGATAGATAGATGGATAGACTTCATGGAGAAAATAATAGATGAATGGGATAAATGGATGATAGACAGACAGATCTATCCATCGATCTGTAGAGAGATATTGATCAATAGATCTATCTATCTATCTATCTATCTATCTATCTATCTATCTATCTATCTATCTATCTATCTATCTATCTATCTATCTATATCTCTATCTATCTATCTATCTATCTGTCTATCTCTTCTCGGTCATTCATCCATTCATGCACTGAATCTCTCTGTCTCTCTCTCTCTCTCTCTCTCTCTCTTTATCTCCTGTTCTCTCTCTCTCCCCCCCCCCTCTCTCTCTCTCTCTCTCTCCCGGTAGATCTATAAATATGTATGCTGGGTATACATGTATATAAAGTAATGATATGGCCCCAGGTGGGGGGTGGGTGGGGGGTGAGTCGGGCTCCTATTACAGGGGGGTTTGGTGGTTGTGTTTGATGCGAGGGACGGGCCTTCAGAATATTAAATGTAAAATTGGCAGCCGGTAGGAATCCCGTCACCCCATCCTCAGCCTCCAGTCCAAGCCGACTACAGCCGGCGAGAGCAGCAGCTGGTCCGGTGGAGGCGGCGAGACAGTCCCGGATCCACAGACTGCCAGATCTCATCTCATCACGGCGAGACGCCACGCCGCGCAGCCCGCCGCAGTCCACGCCGAGCTCCCCTCCAAAACATAGCGACTCTGATATTAAAGTAGATGTAAACCCTCACTGGATGACGTCAGATTTGCTCTGTGTATCATAAACAATTGCCATTTATATAATAAAATTCTAGTGTTCACCTTTTTTTTTTTTTTCACCCTTTGTTCCATCCCAGTGCTGCTGATCCCCTGCAGCCTCTTTTCAGCCACTTCCTGTCTACAGGCTCTCCAGCAGTGGCTGTATGGCATTTCTCAGGGCGGGTTTCCTGATAGTGACAGCAGTGGGCCATGCCTGTGTAATTGAAATGGACGATCGTGGTCTCCATCAGGAACCTGTAGGACAGGGTGACAACGCAGGAGTACAATTGGGAGAACAGGAGAGAGTGTTGTCACCCGATAACAGGAAGTGCCTTCACATGGATCTTCATGGCAGGATCCTCAGGGATTATTTTAATAAAAGCTGCAGATTTAGAGGTATTTAAAGTGAGCTTTAAAAACTAGTGCTGCAAGAACACAATTGCTATACAATAATACAAATAATAATAAAAATAGTAATGGTTATGAATGATAAATATTATTATTATTGTTATTAATTATTAATATAATTTTTTTATCTATTAATTAATAATACATAATAATAATGCATACATAGTTGCTAGTTGCACAGTCAGGTTGAAAAAACCCTTCTGGTTCAACCAAAAAAAAAATATAAAAAAATACAATCCCATAAACACAATCCTTCACCCACAGATGATCCAGAGGAAGGCGAAAAACCCCAGCAAAGCATGATCCAATTTTCTACAGCAGGGGAAAAAATTCCTTCCTTATCCCCTGAGAAGCAATTGGAATCAACTTTACTTTTAATTAATTAAAAAAATTATTAAATTTGATATAATTTTAAAATATGTTATTATTATTATCAATACTATTATTATTATGTTATGTTAGTGCTATTATAATAAACTATAAACTATAATACAATGTAATATATACATATATATATATATATATATATATATATATATATATATATATATATATATATATATATATATATATATATATATATATAATACATTTTAATTTAATTAAAATTTTTAAATTTTATTATAGTAAGAACATAATAATATATATATATATATATATATATATATATATATATAGTATCTCACAAAAGTGAGTACACCTCTCTCACATTTTTGTAAATTTTTACATTTTTGTAAAATTTTGTAAATATTTTCTTGTATATTTTCATGTGACAACACTGAGGAAAAGACACTTTGCTACAATGTAAAGTAGTGAGTGTACAGCTTGTATAACAGTGTAAATTTGCTGTCCCATCAAAATAACTCAACACACAGCCATTAATGTCTAAACCGCTGGCAACAAAAGTGAGTACACCCCTAAGTGAAAATGTCCAAATTGGGCCCAATTAGCCATTTTCCCTCCCTGGTGTCATGTGACTCCTTAGTGTTACAAGGTCTCAGGTGTTATCGCTCTCACTCTCTCATACTGGTCACTGGAAGTTCAATATGGCACCTCATGGCAAAGAACTCTCTGAGGATCTGAAAAAAAGAATTGTTGCTCTACATAAAGATGGCCTAGGCCAGTGATGGCAAACCTTGGCACTCCAGATGTTTTGGAACTACATTTCCCATGATGCTCAACTACACTACAGAGTGCCTGAGCATCATGGGAAATGTAGTTCCAAAACATCTGGAGTGCCAAGGTTCGCCATCACTGGCCTAGGCTATAAGAAGATTGCCAAGACCCTGAAACTGAGCTGCAGCACGGTGGCCAAGACCATACAGCGGTATAACAGGACAGGTTCTACTCAGAACAGGCCTCGCCATGGTCCACCAAAGAAGTTGAGTGCACGTGCTCAGCATCATATCCAGAGGTTGTCTTTGGGAAATAGATGCATGAGTGCTGCCGGCACTGGGGAGCTACAGTTCATTGAGGGAACCATGAATGCCAACATGTACTGTGACATACTGAAGCAGAGCATGATCCCCTCCCTTCGGAGACTGGGCCGCAGGGCAGTATTCCAACATGATAACCACCCCAAACACACCTCCAAGATGACCACTGCCTCGCTAAAGAAGCTGAGGGTAAAGGTGATGGACTGGCCAAGCATGTCTCCAGACCTAAACCCTATTGAGCATCTGTGGGACATCCTCATATGGAAGGTGGAGGAGCGCAAGGTCTCTAACATCCACCAGCTCTGTGATGTCATCATGGAGGAGGGGAAGAGGACTCCAGTGGCAACCTGTGAAGCTCTGGTGACCTCCATGCCCAAGAGGGTTAAGGCAGTGCTGGAAAATAATGGTGGCCACACAAAATATTGACACTTTGGGCCCAATTTGGACATTTTCACTTAGGGGTGTACTCACTTTTGTTGCCAGCGGTTTAGACATTAATGGGGGTGTACTCACTTTTGTGAGATACTGTGTATATATATATATATATATATATATATATATATATATATATATATATATATATATATACACTGTATATTATTTATTATAAGTATATAATATATTATTATTATTGTTACTATTATTATTATTATATTATGTTATTTCAATGTTGCAAAACAAAGATGAGTTCCTGAAGAAGCAATCGGAAACTCTGCCTCCCCAGAATGATTTTGCCCCCTTTACATTTCCATTATATAGAATTTTCTATAATTTGTTCCATAGATAGTTCCCATTGACATCTTTGTGGTGCGTTAACGCTCGTATAGTGCATTTTGCGTGTTGTAGCATGGACGCTGGGGTGTGCGCTGTGAAGACGATGCGTTGTAATGACTCGTTGCATTTCCTTTTTTTTCAACATTATTGGCATTGTCACATTCAATTTTATAGACGGCAGCGCGTTACGATTTTGGCGTCGTGCATCACTTGTGGCGCTGACAAAAAGTACAGCATGTCCTACTTTTTACAGATTACACCAATGCATGCTGTGAACTGAACTTGAGGCAAATTGCCTTGTGTATGCCCAGGGCAACTCAACGGATATATTGTAAATGAGCCCTCAAAGTTAGAACACCCCCCCTCTGGTCAGTGACTGGAGACAGCTCTCAGCCAAAGAGCTGACAATCAAACCCTTTTTACTGCAGCCCATAGATTTAATTGGGCTGTCAATGATCCAACACCTTCCTCTGGTTAGTGACTAAGGCTGGGGAGCTGAGCGTTAAACCCTTCCATGCTAGAACAAAACATAGACCTAATGGGCACTTAAGGATCCAACACCCCCCTCTGGTCTGTGACTGGAGCCAGCTCTGGGCCAAGGAGCTGACAATCAAACCCTTCCATGTTATCGCAATGCAGATATAAATGTACCCTTAAAGGTTTAACATTTCCCTCTGGTCAATGACTGGAGGCAGCTCTAGGCTTAGGAGCTGACAATCACACCCTTCCATGTTACTGCAACATATAGATGTAAACAGGCCCTTAAAGATCCAACACTCCCCTCTGGTCAATGACTGGAACCAACTCTAGACGGAGGAGCTGACAATCAAATCCTTCCATGTTGCCACAATAAATAGATGTAAATGCGTCCTTAAAGATCCAACATCTCCCTCTGATCAGTGACTGGAGCCAACTCTGCGCCAAGGAGCTGACAATCAAATCCTTCCATGTTGCTGAAACAAGAGATGTAAATGGACTCAACACCTGCCTTTGGCCAGTGACTGGAGGCAGCTCTGGGACAAGGAGCTGACAATCAAACCCTTCCATGTTACTGAAATGCATAGATAAATGGGTCCTTAAAGATTCAACACCCCACTCTGGTCTGTGACTGGATCCAACTGTAGGCTGAGGAGCTCACAATCAAACCCTTCCATGTTACCTCAACACATAGATGCAAATGGGCACTTAATGATCCAACACATGCGCTGGTCAGTTACTGCAGCCAGCTCTAGGCTGAGTAGCTGACAATCAAACCCTTCCATGTTACTGAAATGCTTAGATAGATGGGTCCTTAAAGATCCAACACCCCCCTCTGGTCTATGACTGGAGCCAACTCTAGGCCGAGGAGCTCACAATCAAAGCCGTCCATGTTACTGAAATGCTTAGATAGATGGGTCCTTAAAGATCCAACACCCCCCTCTGGTCTATGACTGGAGCCAACTCTAGGCTGAGGAGCTTACAATCAAACCCTTCCATGTTACTGCAATGCATAGATATTAATGCGCCCTTAATGACCAACACCCCTTCTAGTCAGTTACTGCAGTCAACTTTGGGCCAAGGAGCTGACAATCAAACCCTTCCATGTTACTTAAAAACATAGATAAATGGGTCCTTAAAGATCTAACACCCCCATCTGATCAATGACTGGAACCAACTCTAGGCTGAGGAGCTCACAATCAAACCCGTCCATGTTACCGCAATGCATAGATGCAAATGGGCCCTTAATGATCCACCACATGCTCTGGTCAGTTACTGCAGCCAGCTCTAGGCTGGGGAGCTGACAATCAAACCCTTCCATGTTACTGAAATGCATTGATAAATGGGTCCTTAAAGATCCAACACCCCCCTCTGGTCAATGACTGAAACCAACTCTATGCTGAGGAGCTCACAATCAAACCCGTCCATGTTACCACAGCGCATAGATGCAAATGGGCCCTTAATGATCCACCACGTGCTCTGGTCAGTTACCGCAGCTAGCTCTAGGCTGAGGATCTGACAATGAAACCCTTCTATGTTCCTGAAATCCATGGATAAATGGGTCCTCAAAGATCCAACACCCCCCTCTTGTCTGTGACTGGAGCCAACTCTAGGCTGAGGAGCTCACAATCAAACCCTTCCATGTTACTGCAATGCATGGATGTAAATGGGCCCCTAAGGACCAACACCCCTTCTAGTCAGTTACTGCAGTCAACTCTGGGCCAAGAAGCTGACAATTAAACCCGTCCATGTTACCGCAATGCATAGATGCAAACGGGCCCTTAATGATCCAACACGTTCTCTGGGCAGTTACTGCAGCCAACTCCGGGTCGAGGAGCCGACAATCAAACCCTTCCATGTTACTGAAACGTGTAGATAAATGGGTCCTTAAAGACCCAACACCATCCTCTGGTCTGTGGCTGGAGCCATTTCTGGCCCAAGGAGCTGACAATTAAACCCTTCCATATGACCGCAATGCATAGATGTAAATGGGCCCTTATTGATCCAACACCCCCTCTTTTCAGTGACTGCAGCCAACTCTAGGCCGAGGAGCTGACAATCATACCCTTCTATGTTAGGTAGGCACTTCTATTTCCCCACAACGTCTCTCTGGCCCGAACAGCTGGCATTGCAAACCTTGCCCGTCACATAGATTGCTGCCGCCAATAACGCAGAGATAAAACGGTTCTGAGATTGCAGCTTCAAAGGCAACATGCCATTACTAATACACTCTGCTTAGAAATAAATAACGCATTAAAGATCTTTTTTTCCTGGAGGGGATAAAGGAGTTTTTGTTTTTCTTGTTTCAGGAGGATGTGTTGGAATGTATTAATGTTGTTTACTCAGCTGTGTGCAGCATCACCAGGTCCGTCCTCTCTACATCTGTGCAAGGCCTGGAAGGCCAAGGAAGATGGGGTCAGTGGGGGCTGGGGGGGCGGCTCCCCAGATGGGGGGAGGGTAAAATTTCATGGATCTTGAGGGTCCTACAAGCAGATCCAAATCCCATGTATGAAATCGCACACTAGTAAACTGGATTTTTAAAGTGGACCTGTCACCTGTAGTGGTGACTGTAAGGGGACAGTTGTCACCAGAACTGGTAACCTTATCAGAAGATTTCCCCACACTTCCTGCTCTGGTGACAAACTGCAACATTTTAAAATTCCCATTACTTTCTATCTCGGTGATGATGGTCACCAGAATTAATAGGAAGGGAGAATTCCCCCAGCTGGGATACAAAGAGCCATAATGCTGACAGGGGTTCTAACCATTCCCTACTCCATCCCAAACTAAAAATAAAGTTTTGGCTTAAGGTTCACCTAACAACTAGAGCAGCCTTTCTCAACATTTTTACCCCAGAGGAACCCTTAAATAATTTTCTGATCTTGGGGAACCCCTCTCAAAATCAAATATATGGTAGTCAGTGGGAAAATTGTCTTTACAATAGTTGCCAGTAGGAAGAATGCCCCTTTACAGTGGTGATCACCAGGAAGAATGCCAATCCTACATTGGTGGTTAGTGGGAAGAATGCCCCCCTTACATTGGTGGTCACTGGGACGAATGCCTCTTACATTGGTGGTCAGTAGGAAGAATGCCCCCCTTACAATTTTGGTCAGTGGGAAGAATGTCCCTTACATTGGTAGTCAATGGGAAGAATGGCCCTCTTACATTGGTGGTTGGTAGGTGGAATGCCCTCCCTGCGGTGATGGTCAGTAGAAAGTTTTCCCCCCTTACAGTGGAGGGTCGGTAGGAAGAATGCCTTCATACAGTGCCGATCAAAACATCACCCTTACAGACATCTAAAAAAAGAATTGGGCTAATGCAAATGGCTCTGTCAACTGGCATTGACCTTAGAACCATGAAGGCACCATCAAACGCAAGTTCAATTTGCCACAGCTCAAGCAACTTCTAGAGGAACCTTATTGTTTCATGAAGCAAGAGTTGATAATGGCTGGCCTCAAGAAACCAGCAGTGAGGTCTTCATGTTTTGAGCTCCTGAGTCTGTAAATATGCTAATACAAGAGGATCCCACTCTTCTCACAGTGGTGGTTGGTAGGCAGAATGCCCTCCTTGCAGTGAGGGTCAGTAGAAAGGTCTCTCCTCTTACAGTGGAGGTCCGTAGGAAGAATGTCCTCCTTACAGTGGTGGTCAAAACACCACCTTTACAGACATGTAAAAAGACAATTGGGCTCATGCAAATGGCTCTGTCAACTGGCATTGACCTTAGAACCATTAAGGCGCCATCAAATGCAAGTTTAATTAGCTACAGCTCAAGCAACTTCTAGAGGAACCCTATTGTTTCATGACAGAGTTTGCAATGGCTGGCCTCAAGAAACCATGCTCTTGTTACATTGGTGGTCAGTAGGAAGAATGCCCTCTTACATTGTTGGTCAGTGGGAAGAGTGTCCCTTACATTGGTAGTCAATTGGAAGAATGCCCTTCTTACATTGGTTTTTAGGCAGAATGCCCTCCTTGCGGTGGTGGTCAGTAGAAAAGTTTCCCCTCTTACACTGGGGGGTCTGTAGGAAGAATGTCCTCCTTACAGTGGTGGTCAGAACACTACCTTTATAGACAGCTAAAACGATAATTGGGCTCATGCAACTGACTCTGTCAAGTGGCATTGACTTTAGAACCATGGAGGCACCATCGATTGCAAGCTCAAGCAACCTCTGGAAGAACCCTATGGTTCCATGAAACAAGAGTTGAGAATGGCAATGGTTGGCCTCAAGAAACCAGCGGTGAGGTCTCTATGTTTTGAGCTTCTGAGTCTGCAAACCTGCTAATAAAAGGGGATCTCACTCTTCTTACAGTGCGGGTTAGTAGGAAGAATGCCCTCTTACATTGGTGGTCATTTGAAAGAATGTACCTTACATTGGAATCAATGGGAAGAATGCCCCTCTTACATTGGTGGTTGGTAGGCAGAATGCCCTCCTTGCAAGGGTTGTCAGTAGAAAAGTTTCCCCTCTTAGAGTGTAGGTCCATAGAAAGAATGCCCTCTTTACAGTGGTGGTCAGAACACCACCTTTACAGGCAGCTAAAAAGATAATTGGGCTCATGAAACTGTCCCCGTTAAGTGGCGTTGACCTTAAAACCATGGAGGCACCATCAAACACAAGGTCACTTAGCCACAGTTCAAGCAACCTCTGGAGAAACCATATAGATCCGGGAAACCAAGGTTGGGAAAGATTGGCCTCAAGAAACCAGCAGAGAGGTCTCCATGTTTTGAGCTCCTGAGTCTGGAAACCTGCTAAGACAAGGACATTCCACTCTTCTTACAGTGGTGGTCAGTAGGAAGATTGCCCCCTTTCATTGATAGTCAGTGGAAAGAAAGCCCCCCCCCCCTTATATTGGTGGTCATTGGGAAGAATTCTCATATTACATTGATGGTCAGTAGGAAGAATGCCCCCTTATATTGGTAGTCAATGGGAAGAATGTCCTTTACATTTGTGGTTGGTAGGCAGAATGCCCTCCTTGCAGTGGTGGTCAGTAGATAGGTTTACCCTCTTACAGTGGAGGTCCATAGGAAGAATGCCCTCCTTACAGTGGTGGTCAGAACACCACCTTTACAGGCAGCTAAAAAGATAATTGGGCTCGTGCAACTGGCTCTGCCAAGTGGCGTTGATTTTAGAACCATGGAGGCACCATCAACTACAAGGTCAATCAGCCACAGTTCAAACATCCACTGGAGGAGCCCTCTGGTTCCATGAAACAAGAGATGAGAGTGGTTGGCCTCAAGAAACCCATGGTGAGGTCTCCATGTTTTGAGCTCCCGAGTCTGCAAACCTGCTAATACAAGGGGATCCCACTCTTCCTGTTCTTATTCTATCGAAAATGCAACAAGAAGAATAAGACTACCCCAAGGTAGGTGGGGAACAGAATTGAGAACTATGGCAGGGAGACCTCCATACTATTAGATTCATATGAAGATTTGGTGGATGTCTGTGACCAACATACTCCAGCTCCAACCCCAATATCCCTTTTTGGGGGGATGACTGGAAGTTTTTGGGACCCCTTAGATCCCTTCCTCAGGCAATTTACAATTGAATAAACCCTGATAAACCCTGAAAGAGATTTAAGGAGTTCCGAAAATTTGCATCTTTAAAAACCTTGAATTAACCATCAAAAGCAATCACTTCACTTCAAACTTTCTGCATTGATCGATGGCTAACACAGTGCAACACTCAGCTACCACTCAAAACAGGCGGAAAATTGGAAAAAAATGCTCAGAAAAAACTTCTTCAATTCTTTTCTAAAACGCAGAACTTCTGAGGAGCGTAGGACGTGCTGGGCTCCAGTCGCCCCTCCCCGCCGTGTCTCGCTGCATTACACACAAAATAATCTCTACGTCCGATGACAAAACATTTTCTGCCCTGTCCGTTCGCTGTTCCAGCGAGATTGACATCCGGTCGAATGATTTTGTTGGAAGAAGTTCAATTGGATAAAAGAAGAAAAATGTATTTGGGTTCATTCCACGGAACAGTGCGGGGGACAGAATATGACAAGATGATGTGCAAAGGGCAGAAGATGATAATGTCCAATCGTGTTTACATTCGTTGAACCGCAACGATAAAATGTGAATTATAACAGGAAAAGAGAGATAGATAGATTGAAGGATGGATGGATGGATAGATAGAAAGATAGATATAACGATTGATGATTGATAGATAGATAGATATGGAGTAAATAGATAGATGATAGATTTTTTCACATTTATGCAAGCGCATCATTTATGTTTTTGGGAAGAAGAGGAAAGGGAGAACAATGGAGAAAAGTTCCTCGGGTGCACAAATGCAGAAGAAAACGCTTGTGTTGTGCGTTCTGCAATCAGACGTAGAGTGGAGTAATAAGGCATAGAGCAGAGTAGCAAATTGTAGAGTGGAGTAGTAAGGCACAGAGCAGAGTAGTAAGGTGTAGAACGGAGTAGTAAGGTGTAGAGTGGAGTAGTAAGGTGTAGAGCGGAGTAGTAAGACGTAGACCAGAGTAGTAAGACGTACAGCAGAGTAGCAAGACGTAGAGCAGAGTATTAAGGCATAGAGCAGAGTAATAAGGCTTAGAGCGGAGTAGGAAGGCGTAGAGCGGAGTAGTAAGGCGTAGAGCGGAGTGGGAAAGCGTAGAGCGGAGTGGGAAGGCGTAGAGTGGGGTGGGAAGGCTTAGAGCGGAGTAGTAAGGTGTAGAGTGGAGTAGTAAGTCGTAGAGCGGAGTGGGAAGGCATAGAGAGGTGTAGTAAGGTGTAGAGAGGAGTAGTAAGGCGTAGAGCTAAGTAGTAAGGCGTAGAACAGAGTAGTAAGGCGTAGAGCGGAGAAGTAAGGCGTAGAGCGGATTAGGAAGGCGTAGAGCAGAGTAGTAAGGCAAAGAGCGAGGTAGGAAGGCGTAGAGCGGAGTAGTAAGGCGTAGAGCTGAGTAGTAAGGCGTAGAACAGAGTAGTAAGGCGTAGAGCGGAGTAGTAAGGCGTAGAGCGGATTAGGAATGTGTAGAGCAGAGTAGTAAGGCAAAGAGCGGAGTAGAAAGGCACAGAGCGGAGTGGGAAGGCGTAGAGCAAAGTGGGAAGGCATAGAGCGGAGTAGTAAGGCGTAGAGCGGAGTAGTAAGGTGTAGATCGGAGTAGTAAGGCGTAGAGCGGAGTGGGAAGGCGTAGAGAGGAGTAGTGAGGTGTAGAGCAGAGTAATAAGGCGTAGAGCTAAGTAGTAAGGCGTAGAACAGAGTAGTAAGGCGTAGAGCAGAGTAGTAAGGCGTAGAGCGGATTAGGAAGGAATAGAGCAGAGTAGTAAGGCAAAGAGCGGGGTAGGAAGGCATAGAGCGGAGTAGTAAGGCGTAGAGCGCAGTATAAAGGCACAGAGCGGAGTGGGAAGGCATAGAGCAGAGTGGGAAGGCATAGAGCGGAGTATAAAGGTGTAGAGCGGAGTAGTAAGGTGTAGATTCTTAGTAGTAAGGCGTAGAGCGGAGTGGGAAGGCGTAGAGAGGAGTAGTAAGGTGTAGAGCGGAGTAGTAAGGCATAGAGCTGAGTAGTAAGGCATACAACAGAGTAGTAAGGTGTAGAGCGGAGTAGTAAGGCGTAGAGCGGGGTAGGAAGGCATAGAGTGGAGTAGTAAGGCGTAGAGCGGGGTAGGAAGGCATAGAGCGGAGTAGTAAGGCGTAGAGCGGGGTGGGAAGGCGTAGAGCAGGTTAGGAAGGCGTAGAGCAGAGTAGTAATGGGGTAGAGCGGCGTAGGAAGGCGTAGAGCGGAGTAGTAAGGCGTAGAGCGGAGTAGAAAGGCGTAGAGTGGAGTAGTAAGGCGTAGAGCGCAGTGGGAAGGCGTAAAGTGGAGTAGTAAGGCATAGAGCAGGGTCGGAATCTGTAGAGCAGAGTAGTAAGGTGTAGAGTAAGTTAGTAAGGTGTAGAGCGGAGTAGTAAGGCGTAGAGCGGATTAGGAAGACGTAGAGCGGAGTAGGAAGGCGTAGAGCAGAGTGGGAAGGCGTGGTGCAGAGTGGGAAGGCGTGGTGAGAAGTGAGAAGGTGTAGAGTGGATTAGGAAGGCGTAGAGCGGAGTCGGAAGGCGTAGAGCAGAGTAGTAAGGTGTAGAGTAAGTTAGTAAGGTGTAGAGCGGAGTAGTAAGGCCTATAGTGGATTAGGAAGGCATAGAGCGGAGTAGTAAGGCGTAGAGCGGAGTAGTAAGGTGTAGAGTAAGTTAGTAAGGTGCAGAGCGGAGTAGTAAGGTCTAGAGTGGATTAGGAAGGCATAGAGCGGAGTAGTAAGGCGTAGAGAGGAGTAGTAAGGTGTAGAGTAAGTTAGTAAGGTGTAGAACATGCTCATCTTGCTCAGGGCATTTTCTCCCAGCTTAGTGAATGTGGTGAGAAGTCCCTTTGCACAGAACAGTCAATCACGTGTCCAGATAATTACAAAACTGGGATTTTTGCTGGCCTGTGATTGGATGAATGAAGTCGGCACAGTTTCACCTCATGCACTAAGCTAAGGGAAAATTCTCTCTGCACGGAGTAGTAAGGCGTAGAGCTGAGTAGTAAGGCGTAGAACAGAATAGTAAGGCGTAGAGCGGAGTAGTAAGGCGTAGAGCGGATTAGGAATGTGTAGAGCAGAGTAGTAAGGCAAAGAGCGGAGTAGAAAGGCACAGAGCGGAGTGGGAAGGCGTAGAGCAAAGTGGGAAGGCATAGAGCGGAGTAGTAAGGCGTAGAGCGGAGTAGGAAGGTGTAGATCGGAGTAGTAAGGCGTAGAGCGGAGTGGGAAGGCGTAGAGAGGAGTAGTGAGGTGTAGAGCAGAGTAATAAGGCGTAGAGCTAAGTAGTAAGGCGTAGAACAGAGTAGTAAGGCGTAGAGCAGAGTAGTAAGGCGTAGAGCGGATTAGGAAGGAGTAGAGCAGAGTAGTAAGGCAAAGAGTGGGGTAGGAAGGCATAGAGCGGAGTAGTAAGGCGTAGAGCGCAGTATAAAGGCACAGAGCGGAGTGGGAAGGCATAGAGCAGAGTGGGAAGGCATAGAGCGGAGTATAAAGGTGTAGAGCGGAGTAGTAAGGTGTAGATTCTTAGTAGTAAGGCGTAGAGTGGAGTGGGAAGGTGTAGAGAGGAGTAGTAAGGTGTAGAGCGGAGTAGTAAGGCATAGAGCTGAGTAGTAAGGCGTACAACAGAGTAGTAAGGTGTAGAGCGGAGTAGTAAGGCGTAGAGCGGGGTAGGAAGGCATAGAGCGGAGTAGTAAGGCGTAGAGCGGGGTAGGAAGGCATAGAGCGGAGTAGTAAGGCATAGAGCGGGGTGGGAAGGCGTAGAGCAGGTTAGGAAGGCGTAGAGCAGAGTAGTAATGGGGTAGAGCGGCGTAGGAAGGCGTAGAGCGGAGTAGTAAGGCGTAGAGCGGAGTAGAAAGGCGTAGAGTGGAGTAGTAAGGCGTAGAGCGCAGTGGGAAGGCGTGGGAAGGCGTAAAGTGGAGTAGTAAGGCATAAAGCAGGGTCGGAATCTGTAGAGCAGAGTAGTAAGGTGTAGAGTAAGTTAGTAAGGTGTAGAGCGGAGTAGTAAGGCGTAGAGCGGATTAGGAAGACGTAGAGCGGAGTAGGAAGGCGTAGAGCAGAGTGGGAAGGCGTGGTGCAGAGTGGGAAGGCGTAAAGTGGAGTAGTAAGGCATAGAGCGGAGTCGGAATCTGTAGAGCAGAGTAGTAAGGTGTAGAGTAAGTTAGTAAGGTGTAGAGCGGAGTAGTAAGGCGTAGAGCGGATTAGGAAGACGTAGAGTGGAGTAGTAAGGCGTAGAGCGGAGTGGGAAGGCGTGGTGCGGCGTGGGAAGGCGTAAAGTGGAGTAGTAAGGCATAGAGCGGAGTTGGAATCTGTAGAGCAGAGTAGTAAGGTGTAGAGTAAGTTAGTAAGGTGTAGAGCGGAGTAGTAAGGCGTAGAGCGGATTAGGAAGACGTAGAGCGGAGTAGGAAGGCGTAGAGCAGAGTGGGAAGGTGTGGTGCAGAGTGGGAAGGCGTAAAGTGGAGTAGTAAGGCATAGAGCGGAGTCGGAATCTGTAGAGCAGAGTAGTAAGGTGTAGAGTAAGTTAGTAAGGTGTAGAGCGGAGTAGTAAGGCGTAGAGCGGATTAGGAAGACGTAGAGTGGAGTAGTAAGGTGTAGAGCGGAGTGGGAAGGCGTGGTGCGGCGTGGGAAGGCGTAAAGTGGAGTAGTAAGGCATAGAGCGGAGTTGGAATCTGTAGAGCAGAGTAGTAAGGTGTAGAGTAAGTTAGTAAGGTGTAGAGCGGAGTAGTAAGGCGTAGAGCGGATTAGGAAGACGTAGAGCGGAGTAGGAAGGCGTGGTGCAGAGTGGGAAGGTGTGGTGCAGAGTGGGAAGGCGTGGTGAGAAGTGAGAAGGTGTAGAGTGGATTAGGAAGGCGTAGAGCGGAGTCGGAAGGCGTAGAGCAGAGTAGTAAGGTGTAGAGTAAGTTAGTAAGGTGTAGAGCGGAGTAGTAAGGCCTATAGTGGATTAGGAAGGCATAGAGCGGAGTAGTAAGGCGTAGAGCGGAGTAGTAAGGTGTAGAGTAAGTTAGTAAGGTGCAGAGCGGAGTAGTAAGGTCTAGAGTGGATTAGGAAGGCATAGAGCGGAGTAGTAAGGCGTAGAGAGGAGTAGTAAGGTGTAGAGTAAGTTAGTAAGGTGTAGAACATGCTCATCTTGCTCAGGGCATTTTCTCCCAGCTTAGTGAATGTGGTGAGAAGTCCCTTTGCACAGAACAGCCAATCACGTGTCCAGATAATTACAAAACTGGGATTTTTGCTGGCCTGTGATTGGATGAATGAAGTCGGCACAGTTTCACCTCATGCACTAAGCTAAGGGAAAATTCTCTCTGCACAATGAACACGCTCCACTCCTTTAACCCCATAACATTCTCACACATGGAAAATAGATACATGACAACACCCTTCTGGGCAACAATGTTGCAAAATCTCCCCCGGGGAGAAATGCGTCGCAGATAAGGCGTAGAGCTAAGTAGTAAGGCGTAGAACAGAGTAGTAAGGCGTAGAGCAGAGTAGTAAGGCGTAGAGCGGATTAGGAAGGAATAGAGCAGAGTAGTAAGGCAAAGAGCGGGGTAGGAAGGCATAGAGCGGAGTAGTAAGGCGTAGAGCGCAGTATAAAGGCACAGAGCGGAGTGGGAAGGCATAGAGCAGAGTGGGAAGGCATAGAGCGGAGTATAAAGGTGTAGAGCGGAGTAGTAAGGTGTAGATTCTTAGTAGTAAGGCGTAGAGCGGAGTGGGAAGGCGTAGAGAGGAGTAGTAAGGTGTAGAGCGGAGTAGTAAGGCATAGAGCTGAGTAGTAAGGCATACAACAGAGTAGTAAGGTGTAGAGCGGAGTAGTAAGCCGTAGAGCGGGGTAGGAAGGCATAGAGTGGAGTAGTAAGGCGTAGAGCGGGGTAGGAAGGCATAGAGCGGAGTAGTAAGGCGTAGAGCGGGGTGGGAAGGCGTAGAGCAGGTTAGGAAGGCGTAGAGCAGAGTAGTAATGGGGTAGAGCGGCGTAGGAAGGCGTAGAGCGGAGTAGTAAGGCGTAGAGCGGAGTAGAAAGGCGTAGAGTGGAGTAGTAAGGCGTAGAGCGCAGTGGGAAGGCGTAAAGTGGAGTAGTAAGGCATAGAGCAGGGTCGGAATCTGTAGAGCAGAGTAGTAAGGTGTAGAGTAAGTTAGTAAGGTGTAGAGCGGAGTAGTAAGGCGTAGAGCGGATTAGGAAGACGTAGAGCGGAGTAGGAAGGCGTAGAGCAGAGTGGGAAGGCGTGGTGCAGAGTGGGAAGGCGTGGTGAGAAGTGAGAAGGTGTAGAGTGGATTAGGAAGGCGTAGAGCGGAGTCGGAAGGCGTAGAGCAGAGTAGTAAGGTGTAGAGTAAGTTAGTAAGGTGTAGAGCGGAGTAGTAAGGCCTATAGTGGATTAGGAAGGCATAGAGCGGAGTAGTAAGGCGTAGAGCGGAGTAGTAAGGTGTAGAGTAAGTTAGTAAGGTGCAGAGCGGAGTAGTAAGGTCTAGAGTGGATTAGGAAGGCATAGAGCGGAGTAGTAAGGCGTAGAGAGGAGTAGTAAGGTGTAGAGTAAGTTAGTAAGGTGTAGAACATGCTCATCTTGCTCAGGGCATTTTCTCCCAGCTTAGTGAATGTGGTGAGAAGTCCCTTTGCACAGAACAGCCAATCACGTGTCCAGATAATTACAAAACTGGGATTTTTGCTGGCCTGTGATTGGATGAATGAAGTCGGCACAGTTTCACCTCATGCACTAAGCTAAGGGAAAATTCTCTCTGCACGGAGTAGTAAGGCGTAGAGCTGAGTAGTAAGGCGTAGAACAGAATAGTAAGGCGTAGAGCGGAGTAGTAAGGCGTAGAGCGGATTAGGAATGTGTAGAGCAGAGTAGTAAGGCAAAGAGCGGAGTAGAAAGGCACAGAGCGGAGTGGGAAGGCGTAGAGCAAAGTGGGAAGGCATAGAGCGGAGTAGTAAGGCGTAGAGCGGAGTAGGAAGGTGTAGATCGGAGTAGTAAGGCGTAGAGCGGAGTGGGAAGGCGTAGAGAGGAGTAGTGAGGTGTAGAGCAGAGTAATAAGGCGTAGAGCTAAGTAGTAAGGCGTAGAACAGAGTAGTAAGGCGTAGAGCAGAGTAGTAAGGCGTAGAGCGGATTAGGAAGGAGTAGAGCAGAGTAGTAAGGCAAAGAGTGGGGTAGGAAGGCATAGAGCGGAGTAGTAAGGCGTAGAGCGCAGTATAAAGGCACAGAGCGGAGTGGGAAGGCATAGAGCAGAGTGGGAAGGCATAGAGCGGAGTATAAAGGTGTAGAGCGGAGTAGTAAGGTGTAGATTCTTAGTAGTAAGGCGTAGAGTGGAGTGGGAAGGTGTAGAGAGGAGTAGTAAGGTGTAGAGCGGAGTAGTAAGGCATAGAGCTGAGTAGTAAGGCGTACAACAGAGTAGTAAGGTGTAGAGCGGAGTAGTAAGGCGTAGAGCGGGGTAGGAAGGCATAGAGCGGAGTAGTAAGGCGTAGAGCGGGGTAGGAAGGCATAGAGCGGAGTAGTAAGGCATAGAGCGGGGTGGGAAGGCGTAGAGCAGGTTAGGAAGGCGTAGAGCAGAGTAGTAATGGGGTAGAGCGGCGTAGGAAGGCGTAGAGCGGAGTAGTAAGGCGTAGAGCGGAGTAGAAAGGCGTAGAGTGGAGTAGTAAGGCGTAGAGCGCAGTGGGAAGGCGTGGGAAGGCGTAAAGTGGAGTAGTAAGGCATAAAGCAGGGTCGGAATCTGTAGAGCAGAGTAGTAAGGTGTAGAGTAAGTTAGTAAGGTGTAGAGCGGAGTAGTAAGGCGTAGAGCGGATTAGGAAGACGTAGAGCGGAGTAGGAAGGCGTAGAGCAGAGTGGGAAGGCGTAAAGTGGAGTAGTAAGGCATAGAGCGGAGTCGGAATCTGTAGAGCAGAGTAGTAAGGTGTAGAGTAAGTTAGTAAGGTGTAGAGCGGAGTAGTAAGGCGTAGAGCGGATTAGGAAGACGTAGAGTGGAGTAGTAAGGCGTAGAGCGGAGTGGGAAGGCGTGGTGCGGCGTGGGAAGGCGTAAAGTGGAGTAGTAAGGCATAGAGCGGAGTTGGAATCTGTAGAGCAGAGTAGTAAGGTGTAGAGTAAGTTAGTAAGGTGTAGAGCGGAGTAGTAAGGCGTAGAGCGGATTAGGAAGACGTAGAGCGGAGTAGGAAGGCGTAGAGCAGAGTGGGAAGGTGTGGTGCAGAGTGGGAAGGCGTAAAGTGGAGTAGTAAGGCATAGAGCGGAGTCGGAATCTGTAGAGCAGAGTAGTAAGGTGTAGAGTAAGTTAGTAAGGTGTAGAGCGGAGTAGTAAGGCGTAGAGCGGATTAGGAAGACGTAGAGTGGAGTAGTAAGGCGTAGAGCGGAGTGGGAAGGCGTGGTGCGGCGTGGGAAGGCGTAAAGTGGAGTAGTAAGGCATAGAGCGGAGTTGGAATCTGTAGAGCAGAGTAGTAAGGTGTAGAGTAAGTTAGTAAGGTGTAGAGCGGAGTAGTAAGGCGTAGAGCGGATTAGGAAGACGTAGAGCGGAGTAGGAAGGCGTGGTGCAGAGTGGGAAGGTGTGGTGCAGAGTGGGAAGGCGTGGTGAGAAGTGAGAAGGTGTAGAGTGGATTAGGAAGGCGTAGAGCGGAGTCGGAAGGCGTAGAGCAGAGTAGTAAGGTGTAGAGTAAGTTAGTAAGGTGTAGAGCGGAGTAGTAAGGCCTATAGTGGATTAGGAAGGCATAGAGCGGAGTAGTAAGGCGTAGAGCGGAGTAGTAAGGTGTAGAGTAAGTTAGTAAGGTGCAGAGCGGAGTAGTAAGGTCTAGAGTGGATTAGGAAGGCATAGAGCGGAGTAGTAAGGCGTAGAGAGGAGTAGTAAGGTGTAGAGTAAGTTAGTAAGGTGTAGAACATGCTCATCTTGCTCAGGGCATTTTCTCCCAGCTTAGTGAATGTGGTGAGAAGTCCCTTTGCACAGAACAGCCAATCACGTGTCCAGATAATTACAAAACTGGGATTTTTGCTGGCCTGTGATTGGATGAATGAAGTCGGCACAGTTTCACCTCATGCACTAAGCTAAGGGAAAATTCTCTCTGCACAATGAACACGCTCCACTCCTTTAACCCCATAACATTCTCACACATGGAAAATAGATACATGACAACACCCTTCTGGGCAACAATGTTGCAAAATCTCCCCCGGGGAGAAATGCGTCGCAGATGTTCGCGAATTCGCCAAGGAAATGTGGGAATGGCGATTATTGTGAAGATTGGAGAGAGAAGAGTAATTAATTGCAGGAAAGCGAATGATGGACAGAGATGAGAAGAAGTGAGGGGAGAGGAGAGGGAAGACATGTATAGAAGATAAATTTAGAAATAAGGGCAGAGAGAAGAGAGGAGAGGAGAGGAGAGGAGAGGAGGAGGAAAGGAGAAGAGGAGGAATTGGAAGTGACAGACGGAGAGGAGGGAGACAAACACTCACAGGGACAACAAGGGACAAGGGGGGGACCAGGAGGAGGGGGCTGTTTTTTTGGAAATCTTCCGCCAAACTTTTTCCAGTTGGCATTGGGACTGCAGGGGGGTAGAAGGAGGTCCTGAGTCCCCCCAGAGAGGGAGGAGATTGTCTTCAACAAGTGATCCTCTTCTTCCCCCAGAACAATCATCCGCCTGCTACTCCCAAATCTTCCCGAGTCACTCCATCCCAGGGACCCCTGAGAACAGAGCACTGAGGGGCCACACCATGGGCAGAGGGGTGAGTCCAACATCCCATCATTTCTATTTACATGATGGAAGAGATTGTGTGTGTTATATATGTGTGTGTTATATGTGTGTGTATGTATTATATGTGTGTGTATGTGTTATATTGTGTTTTATGTGTGTGAGTATGTGTTAAATTGTGTGTTATATGTATGTGTATTTGTTATATGTGTGTATGTGTTATATTGTGTGTTATATGTGTTATATATGTGTGTGAGTATGTGTTTTACGTGTGTGTGTGTGTATGTGTTATATTGTGTGTTATAAATGTGTGTGAGAGTATGTGTTTTATGTGTGTGTTATATTGTGTGTTGTATGTGTGTGTATGTTATGTGTGTGTTTGTATATTATATGTGTGTGTGTGTTATATATGTGCATGTCATATGTGTGTGTGCTTTATATGTGTATGTTATTTATGTATAGGTGTGTTATATGTGTGTGTTATATGTGTGTGTGCTATATGTTTATAAGTGTGTTATGTGTGTGTGTGTGTGAGATGTGTTATATGTGTGTATATGGTGTTTGTATTTATATGTGTTTGTGTGTTATTTGTGTATGTGCATGTGTGTTTGTTATATGTGTGTGTGTATGTGTTATATTGTGTGTGTTATGTGTGTGTGTGAGCATGTGTTTTATGTGTGTGTTATGTTGTATGTGTTATATTGTGTGTTTTATATGTGTGTGTGTGTATGTGTTATATGTGTGAGTATGTGTTTTATATGTGTGTTATATTGTGTGTTATATGTGTATGTGTGTGTATGTTATATGTGTGTGTGTGTTATATATGTATGTTATTTATGTATAGGTGTATTATGTGTGTATGTTATGTGTGTGTGTTATATGTGTGTGTTTGTGTGTGTTATATGTTTATAAGTGTGTTATGTGTATGTGTCTGAGATGTGTTATATGTGTGTATATCTGTGTGTATGTGGTGTATGTATTTATATGTGTGTGTGTTATTTGTGTATGTGTGATGTATGTGTGTGTGATGTATGTGTGTGTTATTTGTGTATGTGTGATGTATGTGTGTGTGAAGGCTCCAGGGAAGGAGAAGAGAGTGAAGATGTAATGAGTGGAGTGCGGAGGAGAGTGGGGGGGACCGCCGCTGGCACTTTGAGAAGCACTACTACAAGGAGGTTATAGGGTGGGGGAGGGAGAAATATCTATCTATCTATCTATCTATCTATCTATCTATCTATCTATCTATCTATCTATCTATCTATCTATCTATCCCTATAACCAATATCTCAGTGTTGGTAAATACTGGATTTTAAAGCACCTCTAATGGCCTCTAATATCTCTCCATCTGTCAGAACTCCACACTTACTATCTATGGGTACTCACACTCCCAGTCTTTGTTTTATTCTCTATAATACGATCGGTTGTAGGGTGTGTGTACACCATCTAGCATTTATTGAGTACAACAATAAAAAACAAACAGAATTCCCATACAGCTGATCACAGAGCCTTTTACAATGGAAATACAGATAAAGAGTAAAAAAAAAAAAAAAAAAAACAACAATAAATAAAGACTTCACAGCTAGGACGGCAATATACATGAACCCCAAAATACTCCCCCTATATCCAGGGGGGACCCCGGATCTATAAATAGAACATCAAATGTTTACACGATATCAGTGATGGCTATAAATACCCACACACAATGTTTACACAAATGATGGTGAATATTTCTATCCAGTGCTATCCTCCTATACACCAACCATTCTATAGGGGTTGCAACAAGAGGAGTGAGACCACCCCATGGTGGGTCGAGAACAGAGCTATATATATATTATCTCTAGGACAAGACCGGAAATATAAAGATCTATCTATTTATCTATCTAAGGTTACCATACATTATACAATTTTCTTGCACAACTTTCCTTTAGATTTACCAAAACCATCTAATATGAGGTCACATCTAAACACTTTCTATTGGTATCCAATCAGGGAGGCCCTTCTACTACATAGCTGAAGGTAAATCTAAAGGAAATTGAAAAAAAAATTATATAATGTATGGCCAGCTTTACTATTGGCATATTATCTATCTATCTTTCTATTTGGCCATGATCTATCTAACTATTAATATATTATCTATCTATCTATCTATTGATTTATAATCTATCTATCTATCTATCTATCTATCTATCTATCTATCTATCTATCTATCTATCTATCTATCTATCTATCTATCTATCTATCTATTTATCTATCTATTTTTCTTTCTATTTGGCCATTATCTATCTGTCTAACTATTGATATTATTATCTATTATTGATATTATTATTGATATATTATCTATCTATCTATCTATCTATCTATCTATCTATCTATCTATCTATCTATCTATCTATCTATCTATCTATTTATCTATCTATTTATCTTTCTGTTTGGCCATTATCTATCTGTCTAACTATTGATAATATTATCTATTATTTTACATTATCTATCTATTGACATAATAACTATCTATCTATTTATCTTTTTATTCGCTCATTATCTATTTGTCTATCTATCTATCTGTCTAACTATTGATATATTATCTATCTATCTATCTATCTATCTATCTATCTATCTATCTATCTATCTATCTATCTATCTATCTATCTATCTATCTATCTATCTATCTATCGATATTTCTATACTCTCAGCCCACCTGGAAGATATAAGTAGTTTAGAGGGAAGAATTGAATCTCCATTTCGGACCTGACATCCAATCATCAGCCGTATTTCTTTGGTCTCTATATAACCTCCCTGCTGATGAAATCTTATATTTGGTGTAGTGCGCGGTGTCATGGCTCCTCTCTCTTTTATTCCAATCTCTGGACGGATCGGACGCTTTGCTGGTCTCTAATAACGGAATGTTGTTCCCAAGAGAAGAGCGTCGGGACCTGCAGCAGTTCACTGATCAGAGAGAGTGGCGTGTCTGAACAAATATATAAAGCAGCAAATGATGGATTCATTCCCTAAATTCAGACTGGCAGCTAACTAAAAAAGTTGGAGTAGATAAATAGGAATTGTTTTACCTAGAAAAATAATTTTTTCAACTCTGTCTGGCCAGTATTGTGATCCAGACACCCCTACCAGAAAGCACAGCCAGGAAGATCACTGATCTACAGCCTCCTTAGAAAGGATGCAAGCCATTGTCCAATCAGCAGGCTCTGGGGGTGGAGCGGTGACATGGGAAGCTGCGTTGCCCAGTTTGGGAATATATCAGTCGCCTGCCTGGCTGTGCAGTGTGGCTGAAGTGTGTGAATCACAATACTGGCTGAACAGTATAAAACAAAAGTGTTTAGTGGATAAAACAGTAAATGTGTGTCTCAGCTTTGGATTTAGCCTTTGACTGGAGTTATCCTTAAAGGTGACCTTTGACTCCAGGATTGGGGATTGTGTCCAGCCTCTTGGCCCTCCGTCCCGCTGACGGACCGTGTCTCAGGATCACGGCATTAACCTTAATTGAGTGGGCAGTTCCCGCAGGAAGGGCATGCCCAGCATGGCAGGAACTGTTTTCGTTTTGGAGAAGGGTTAGGACTCCTATCAGGTTTTTACTGCTATCCTGCGCTCCTTTTGGAAGATTTCCCGCATTATTTCTTGTCACGGCCGGGACAAGGGGTGGGCAGGAGGGGCGGCTGCCTCGGGCAGTGTGGTATCATGTTAGGTGGGGGGCACCATGAGTAGATTGAGGGGAGGGGATTCGCATTGGGAGGCGGAATATGAGAGTTGGCAGGGGGGAGGAAGAGGGAAAATTTGGGGAGGTGTGCTAGGAGTCAGGGCTAGGACAAGGAGTGGGCAGGAGGGGCGGCTGCCCTGGGCACTGTGGTATCATGTGAGGTGGGGGGCACCATGAGGAGATTGGAGGGGAGGGGAAATTTTTTTTTGGGGGGGGGGGGGGGGTGGCAGGAAGTAACAATTGTCCTAGGAGGGGAAATTTGTGCTAGTAGGGATAAATAGGGGGTATTTGTTCTGGGAGGGGAAATGTGGAGGGTGGGGGATCTGTGCCCATTATGAGGGGCTCCCACCATCCCTGTGCTGAGTTCCCGGGTCTGTACACCTGCTGTGCCCATTATGAGGGGTTCCCACCATCCTTGTGCTGAGTTCCCGGGTCTGTACACCTGCTGTGCCCATTATGAGGGGTTCCCACCATCCCTGTGCTGAGTTCCCGGGTCTGTACACCTGCTGTGCCCATTATGAGGGGTTCCCACCATCCCTGTGCTGAGTTCCTGGGTCTGTACACCTGCTGTGCCCATTATGAGGGGTTCCCACCATCCTTGTGCTGAGTTCCCGGGTCTGTACACCTGCTGTGCCCATTATGAGGGGTTCCCACCATCCCTGTGCTGAGTTCCCGGGTCTGTATACCCGCTGTGCCCATTATGAGGGGTTCCCACCATCCCTGTACTGAGTTCCCGGGTCTGTACACCTGCTGTGCCCATTATGAGGGGTTCCCACCATCTCTGTGCTGGAGTTCCCGGGTCTGTACACCTGCTGTGCCCATTATGAGGGGTTCCCACCACCCCTGTGCAGGGTTTCTGAGAGTCTGTTGACCTGCTGTACCAGGGCGACAGTTTGGGTCTGCAATTTTCCACGCTTCCCCCATACAACTTTAGATGGAACATTTGGAATCCTCATCTATGATGTAGGTGTTTGTTGGCTTCCCATGAACGATACAACAACCTTGGCCGTTCCTCGGTCCCAGAATAGCTGCGTTCTCACAGAATGAGATGTCCTGGAGGAATTAAGGGTGAAGTGTGGGGGGGGGGGGGGGGATAGGCTGAGCTCGGGGCAGGATGCAGAAGGTGGGTCAGGGGAGCTAAGAGGGTCCACCCAACCGAACGATTTCCCATCAGATATGGCCGAGATTTCATCCCAGGACACAGAAATCACAATATGTTCTTTCCATTAAAACAGCACAATAATGAAGAAAAAAAACATACTTGGATACATTGTTATCTATCTATCTATCTATCTATCTATCTATCTATCTATCTATCTATCTATCTATCTATCTATCTATCTATCTATCTATCTATCTATCTATCTATCTATCTACACTATATTGGCAAAAGTATTGGGACGCCTGCCTTTACACGCACATGAACTTTAATGGCATCCCAGTCTTATGCCCCGTACACACGGTCGGACATTCTGACAACAAAATCCTAGGATTTTTTCCGAACTTGTCTTGCATACACACGGTCGCACAAAGTTGTCGGAAAATCCGATCGTTCCAAACGCGGTGACGTAAAACACGTACGTCGGGACTATAAACGGGGCAGTGGCCAATAGCTTTCGTCTCTTAATTTATTCTGAGCATGCGTGGCACTTCTGTCCGTCTGATTTGTCTACACACGATCGGAATTTAAAGCATCGGACTTTGTTGTCGGAAAATTTTATAGCCTGCTCTCAAACTTTGTGTGTCGGAAATTCCAATGGAAAAAGTCCGATGGAGCCTACACACGGTCGGAATTTCCGACAACAAGCTCCGATCGCACATATTCCGTCGGAAAGTCCGACCGTGTGTACGGGGCATTAGTCCGTAGGGTTCAATATTGAGTCGGCCCCGCCCTTTGCAGCCATAACAGCTTCAACTCTTCTGGGAAGGCCGTCCACAAGGTTTAGGAGTGTGTCTATGGGAATGTTTGACCATTCTTCCAGAAGCGCATTTGTGAGGTCAGGCACTGATGTTGGATGTTGCAGTCTCTGCTGTAATTTATCCCAAAGGTGTTCTATCGGGTTGAGGTCAGGACTCTGTGAAGACCAGTCAAGTTCCTCCACCCTGAACTCGCTCATCCATGTATTTATGGACCTTGCTTTGTGCACTGGTGAGCAGTCATGTTGGAGGAAGGGGTCATCCCCAAGCTGTTCCCACAAAGTTGGGACAATGAAATGGTCCAAAATGTCTTGGTATGCTGACGCCTTAAGAGTTCCCTTCACTGGAACTAAGGGGCCAAACCTAACCCCTGAAAAAACAACTCCACACCATAATCCCCCCTCCCCCCACACCATAATCCCCCCTCTGCCAAATGATTTGGACCAGTGCATAAAGTAAGGTCCATCACGTATGCATAGCACTTTCAAGGAATGGAGGCGCGCACACCGCCAGCACGCCCACTTCTGCTGCGATTAGTCATAGCAGAAGGCGATCAGCGGCTGCCGGCCAATGGATGGAAAACAAAATCAAAGAAATTCCCGGTAAATTCCCGGTGCAACTTACCGACCAGCCCTCCTAACCAACCGAATTGTCCTGTCTAAAAGCCCGTACACACGATCGGACTTTTTGACAACAAACATGCAAATTAGCTGTTTTGGAGCAACATCCGACCGTGTGTACGCTCCATCGGACAAACTTTTTCAGTTTCCATCGGACTTTTGTTGGCTGTGCGAACGGACAAACTTTCCGGCAACAAAAGTCCGATGGAGCAAAGTCCGATCGTGTGTACACGAAGCCATCGGACTTTTGTACAAACTACAGTACGCGGCCGCGAGAATGTTTCCAGCGTGATCGGATCGCGCTGGTTCTCGGCGGCAGGGTACTGTACATCTCGCGCTAGCTGCAATAGGAAAAACACATTTTCCTACTGCGGCGGGCGCGAGAGGGAATTCCCCTCTGGGGAATACCAAGCCCTTCGGTCTGGTATGGATTTTAAGGGGAACCCCCTACGCCGAAAAAAACGGCGTGGGGGTCCCCCCCAAATCCATACCAGACCCTTATCTGAGCACGCAGCCTGGCCGGTCAGGAAAGGGAGTGGGGACGAGCGAGCGGCCAGGGTTGTCGGGAAGAGGCCCTTGTCCTCATCAACATGGGGACAAGGTGCTTCAGGGTGAGGGGCCGCAGGGCGCCCCCTTCCCCCCAAAGCACCCACCCCCCCATGTTGAGGGCATGCGGCCTGGTACGGCTCCGGAGGGGGGGGGTGCGCTCGCTCGTCCCCACCCCCTTTCCTGACCGGCCGGGCTGCGTGCTCGGATAAGGGTCTGGTATGGATTGGGGGGACCCCACGCCGTTTTTTCGGCGTAGGGGGTTCCTCTTAATATCCATTCCAGACCTAAGGGCCTGGTATGCCCCTGGAGGGGAACCCATGCCGGTTTTTTATTTAAAATTTGGCGTGGAGTTCCCCCTCAAGATTCATACCAAACAGTGCCTGGCATTGGCGGGGATCCAAGCCGGATCCCCGCACCAGTGTCAACCCGGCTCGCAAGGTGTCAATCTCGCCAATAAAAGTGGCGAGATTGACACAATATCAGACAACAATACACAAGCTGACCAAAGGGTGGTGGTAAAGAGCTGAAAAACCACATGATATGGTTAAAGTTGGCTGGAAAAGTCCCGTTGTCTGTATGCAAGACAAACTTCTGGCCAACGCCCTTTGTACAAAAATCCAAGGGAAAGTTTGTACAAAGTCCTATCGTGTGTATGGGGCTTAACAGCATGCATTAAAAAACGGGTTTAGTTTGCATACATTTGCAAATAAATGCGTAAGCTACGAAGCCCCATCAAGGCACCCTGATGGATGTCCGCCGGCCCCCGCCGATCATCGAGGAGAGGCACAGGACGGAGCTCTGTCTATGTAAACAATGCAGAGCTCCGTCCTGACAGCGGGGGATGGGCCGTTTTTTTCCCCCCTGCAAAGCGTATCCCTTCGTGAAAGCGCCTCACACAGCGCACAAAAGAAAACACCGGCTAGGCACATATTTAACCCTTTGATTGCCCCTAGATGTTTAACCCTTTCCAAGCCAGTGTCATTAGTACAGGGAAAGAACATATTTCTAGCACTGATCACTGTATTGGTGTCACTGGTTCCCACAAAGTGTCAGTTAGTGTCCGATCTTTCCTCCGCAATATGGCAGTCTCGCTATAGGCTGATCGCCGACATTACTAGTATAAACGAAAATAAAAATTCCATCCCATAGTTTGTAGACACGATGAACTTTTGCCTAAACCAATCAATATGCGCTTATTGGGATTTTTTTTTTTTTTTTTGTTTACCAAAAATATGTAGCAAAATACATATTGACATTTATTGGATATGTTTTATAGCACAAAGTAAAAAATTGTGTTTTTGTTTTTGAAATTGTTGGTCTTTTTTTGTTTATAGCGCAAAACATAAAAACCGCAGAGGTGATCAAATACCACCAAAAGAAAGCTCTATTTGTGGGGGGAAAATGACGTCAATTTTATTTGGGTACAACGTCGTACGAACGCGCAATTGTCATTTAAAGTGACGCAGTACCGTATCAAAAAAAAATAGCCTAGTCATGAAGGGGGGGGGGGGGGGGGTCAAGTAAGTAATATTTTTGTGTCAGTTATTTTTAGTGACTTGTTCTCTTTAATAATTTTGTGTCAGTTATTTTCAGTGACTGGTTCACTAGTGTTTTATGCCAGTTTTTTTAAGCTTATAAAAAATAAAATAAAAAAGTATTGAGTTATTTTCAGTGACTGGTTCTCTTTAATATTTTCATGTCAGTAATTTTTAGTGACTGGATCCCTTTAATATTTTTGTGTCAGTTATTTTCAGTGACTTGTTCCCTTTAATATTTTTGTGTCAGTTATTTTCAGTGACTGGTTCTCTAGTGCTTTGTGCCAGTTCTTTTTAGCTTATTAAACATAAAAAATAAAAATATTGAGTTATTTTCAGTGACTGGTTCTCTTTAATATTTTCATGTCAGTAATTTTTAGTGACTGGGTCCCTTTAATATTTTTGTGTCAGTTATTTTCAGTGACTGGTTCTCTAGTGCTTTGTGCCAGTTCTTTTTAGCTTATTAAAAATAAAATAAAAAAATATTAAGTTATTTTCAGTGACTGGTTCTCTTTAATATTTTCATGTCAGTAATTTTTAGTGACTGGTTCCCTTTAATATTTTAGTGTCAGTTATCTTCAGTGACTGGTTCTCTAGTGTTTTGTGCCAGTTCTTTTAAGCTTATAAAGAATAAAATAAAAAAAATATTGAGTTATTTTCAGTGACTGATTCTCTTTAATATTTTCATGTCAGTAATTTTTAGTGACTGGTTCCCTTTAATATTTTTGTGTCAGTTATTTTCAGTGACTTGTTCCCTTTAATATTTTTGTGTCAGTTATTTTCAGTGACTGGTTCTCTAGTGCTTTGTGCCAGTTCTTTTTAGCTTATTAAAAATAAAAAATAAGAATATTGAGTTATTTTCAGTGACTGGTTCTCTTTAATATTTTCATGTCAGTAATTTTTAGTGACTGGGTCCCTTTAATATTTTTGTGTCAGTTATTTTCAGTGACTGGTTCTCTAGTGCTTTGTGCCAGTTCTTTTTAGCTTATTAAAAATAAAATAAAAAAATATTGAGTTATTTTCAGTGACTGGTTCTCTTTAATATTTTCATGTCAGTAATTTTTAGTGACTGGTTCCCTTTAATATTTTTGTGTCAGTTATCTTCAGTGACTGGTTCTCTAGTGTTTTGTGCCAGTTCTTTTAAGCTTATTAAAAATAAAAAATAAAAATATTGAGTTATTTTCAGTGACTGGTTCTCTTTAATATTTTCATGTCAGTAATTTTTAGTGATTCGTTCCCTTTAATATTTTTGTGTCAGTAATTTTTAGTGACTGGTCCCCTTTAATATTTTAGTGTCAGTAATCTTCAGTGACTGGTTCTCTAGTGTTTTGTGCCAGTTCTTTTAAGCTTATTAAAAATAAAAAATAAAAATATTGAGTTATTTTCAGTGACTGGTTCTCTTTAATATTTTCATGTCAGTAATTTTTAGTGACTGGTTCCCTTTAATATTTTTGTGTCAGTTATTTTCAGTGACTGGTTCCCTTTAATATTTTAGTGTCAGTTAGCTTCAGTGACTGGTTCTCTAGTGTTTTGTGCCAGTTCTTTTTAGCTTATAAAGAATAAAATAAAAAAATATTGAGTTATTTTCAGTGACTGTTTCTCTTTAATATTTTCATGTCAGTTATTTTTAGTGACTGGTTCCCTTTAATATTTTTGTGTCAGTTATTTTCAGTGACTGGTTCCCTTTAATATTTTTGTGTCAGTTATTTTCAGTGACTGGTTCCCTTTAATATTTTTGTGTCAGTTATTTTCAGTGACTGGTTCCCTTTAATATTTTTGTGTCAGTTATTTTCAGTGACTGGTTCTCTAGTGCTTTGTGCCAGTTCTTTTTAGCTTATTAAAAATAAAATAAAATAAAAATATTGAGTTATTTTCAGTGACTGGTTCTCTTTAATATTTTCATGTCAGTTATTTTTAGTGACTGGGTCCCTTTAATATTTTTGTGTCAGACCCCTTTCACACTGGGGCGCTTTTCAGGCGCTACAGCTCTAAAAATAGCACCTGCAAAGCGCCCTGAAAGAGCCGCTGCTGTGTCTCCAATGTGAAAGCCCCAAGGGCTTTCACACTGGAGCGGTGCGCTGGCAGGACCCTAAAAAAGTCCTGCTAGCAGCATCTTTGAAACGGTGAAGGAGCGATGTATATACCGCTTCTTCACCGATCCTGCCCATTGAAATCAATGGGGCAGCGCGGCTATACCGCTGGCATAGCGCTGCTGCAGCAGCGCTTTGCGGTTGTTTTAACCCTTTATCGGCCGCTAGCGGGGGGGGGGTTAGGGTTAAAACCGCCTCACTATTGGCCGAATACCGCCGCTAAAACGACGGTAAAGCGGCGCTAAAAATAGCGACGTTTTACCGCTGACGCCCACACCGCCCCAGCGTGAAAGGGGCCTCAGTTATTTTTAGTGACTGGTCCTCTTTAATATTTTGGTGTCAGTTATTTTGAGTGACTGGTTCTCTTTAGTGTTTTGTGCCAGTTATTTTTGGCTGATCGATACAAAAGAAATATTGATACAGAATAAAAAACATACACATAATAGGTACTGTATACCTTTTGAAAACCAGCCACTTTAGAGATCCAGCACTTCTTAATGTTAATTAGGAATATCCCAGTTTACACAAATCCCAGACCACCCCTCTCAAAACTGTATGGGGGATATACTGTATACATCAAAAATGTATGGGGTATATACTGTATATAAAAATTATAGGGTGTTCCTTTCCACATTAAAGAGATCTGGGCCTCCTAAGTAAATGACTATAACATCCAGGTCCAGGCCACTCTGGATGCATACCTCCCAATATTTTGAGATGGGAATGAGGGACACCTACTAAAAAATGTATGTAGGCATAGGACACGCCCCCTGCCACACCCCCTTAAAGGAGAATTAACCAAAAAAAAAAAAAAGGTTAATTAAATCCACAAGGACCTTTTTACCACTACTATTCCTTTATATTGGCTTTTAAAATGTACAAATGCAGTAATTTAGAAATTGGATGAAAGGTTTAAAACTTGGAAACACTTTTTGAAAGATAAAAAGTGCATTTTATATAACTATAAACTATATGGATCAGACCAAAATGAGGGATAAATGAGGAGGAATGAGGGACAGAGGGACATTGCTCCAAATCAGGGACAGTCCTGATTTGGAGCAAGAAGATGGAGACAAAGATGGAGACAAGCATCAGCATCATGGATTAGCTATAAAACGAAAGTATAGGCAGATCCCTCACTGCACCGTCCAACCTTGACGTTAGCGATATCTATAGGATGTGAGAAGCATCTCCAAATTGTAAAGAGGACCCAATGAGAGGTGGATTGGAGGCCTGACTGGTTTCAATGGGAAAACCCAACTTCATCAGAGGCTCTCCAGAAGTTGGGTGTTCCCGACGAAACATCCAAGGTACTCAACCAACCATAGATAGCAGGGAACACATGAAGATGGAAACAAGCTTCAGCATCATGGATTAGCTGTAAAGATAAAGTATAGGCAGATCCCTCACTGTACCATCCAGCCTTGAAGTTAAGAATATCCACAGGATATGAGAAACATCCCCAAATCGAAACGGACTTGCCTACACACGATCACACCAAAGTCCGATCGTTTGGAACGCGATGACGTATGACGGGACTAGGAAAAGGAAGTTCAATAGCCAGTAGCCAATAGCTGCCCTTGCAATGTTTTTGGTCCGTCGGAATAGCATACAGACGAACAGTTTTCCAGATAGGAATTGCTTCTGTCAGAAATATGTTCTATTTCTAGGTCCATCAGAATTTTCAAAAGGAAGAGTCCGATGAAGCCCACACACGATCGAAATGTCCATTGGAATGATTCCGTTGAACCTTTTCTGACGGAAAGTCTGGTCATGTGTACGCGGCATTAGATTGTCCTGTATTTGGCTCCATCCATCTTCCCATCAACTCTGACCAGCTTCCCTGTCCCTGCTGAAGAAAAGAATCCCCACCACATGATGCTGCCACCACCATGTTTCACGGTGGGGATGGTTTGTTCAGGGTGATGTGCAGTGTTAGTTTTCCGCCACACATAGCATTTTGCTTTTAGGCCAAAAAGTTTGATTTTGGTCTCATCTGACCAGAGCACCTTCTTCCACATGTTTGCTGTGTCCTCCACATGGCTTCTCACAAACTACAAACAGGACTTCTTATGACTTTCTTTCACCAATGTCTTTCTTCTTGTCACTCTTCCATAAAGGTCAGATTTGTGGAGAACACGACTAATAGTTGTCCTGTGGACAGATTCTCCCACCTGAGCTGTGGATCTCTGCAGCTCCTCCAGAGTTACCATGGACCTCTTGGCTCTTCTCTGATGAATGTTCTCCTTGCCCGGCTGGTCAGTTTAGGTGGACGGCCATGTCTTGGTAGGTTTGCAGTTGTGCCATACTCTTTCCATTTTCCGATGATGGATTGAACAGAGCTCCGTGAGATGATCAAAGCTTGTTTTATATAACCTAACCCTGCTTTATACTTCTCCACAACTTTATCCCTGACCTGTCTGGGGTGTTCCTTGGCCTTCATGATGCCGTTTGTTCACTAAGGTTCTCTAACAAACCTCTGAGGGCTTCACAGAACAGCTGTATTTATACTGAGATTAAATTACACACAGGTGGACTCTATTTACTAATTAGGAGACTTCTGAAGGCAATTGGTTCCACTAGATTTTAGTTAGGGGTATCAGAGTAAAGGGGGGCTGAATACAAATGTACCCCCCACACTTTTCACATATTTATTTGTAAAGAATTTTGAAAACCATTTATCATTTTCCTTCCACTTCACAATTATGTGCCACCTTGTGTTGGTCTATCACATAAAATCCCAATAAAATAAATTTACGTTTTTGGTTGTAACAAAATGTAGAAAATGTCAAGGTGTATGAATACTTTTTCAAGGCATGCCTATCCCATATCTATCTATCCATCTATTTATCTATCTTTCTATCTATCTATCTATCTATCTATCTATCTATCTATCTATCTATCTATCTATCTATCTATCTATCTATCTATCTATCTATCTATCCATCTATCTATCTATCTATCTATCTATCTATCTATCTATCTATCTATCTATCTATCTATCTATCTATCTATCTTATCTTATCTTATCTTATCTTATCTTATCTTATCTTTCTATCTATCCTATCTATCTTATCTATCTATCTATCTATCTATCTATCTATCTATCTATCTATCTATCTATCTATCTATCTATCTATCTTATCTTATCTTATCTTATCTTATCTTTCTATCTATCCTATCTATCTTATCTATCTATCTATCTATCTATCTATCTATCTATCTATCTATCTATCTATCTATCTATCTTATCTATCTTATCTATCTATCTATCTATCTATCTATCTATCTATCTATCTATCTATCTATCTATCTATCCATCCATCCATCCATCCATCCATCCATCCATCCATCCATCTATCTATCTATCTATCTATCTATCTATCTATCTATCTATCTATCTATCTATCTATCTATCTATCTATCTATTTCTCTCTCTCTCTCTCCGTCTGTCATCTTGGTGAACACTAGTCATCTCTCTAGCTCCATGTGACATGGTGTCTGACCCAGTTTCTGTGCGGCGTTCTATGTCAGGCATCTACAGAGAAATACTTTATAGTAAAGATCTTCCGATATCGGTTTGTGGAAGAAGATCTGTGCAGTTACTGAGATATCTGACATTTATACCATCCGACTGCCCAGGACTTTGTTCTATGGTCAGCGCTGGTCACAGTTGGGTTAAAGGAAAAAAAATCCTAAAGCTAAAATCCTAATTCTAATTCTATATGTTTACCTTCAGAGGATCTATTACTCCCCCCCCCCCCCACACACACACACACTCCTTCCCCCACACATAAATCCTAATTATTATTATCAATCTATGTATAAATATTAAGTAGGTTGACTGATGCTGACTCTGGAGCTGGGAGTCAGGAGTATGAGGCCTCCTAAATCCTGAGTTCTCACAGCTGCTACCCCAACACACGCCATCTTCCGACTCTTTAGTCTACATAACTGTATTACACACAGAGCCCTGCGATGGTTTATATTCCTGTAGCAGTGGAGGAATCTGCTTTGTCAGGCTGTTATGCACACTCAGGAGACGGGGGGAGTTCTACCACCGTGATATCACCCAGAAAAACTTCACAACCAACAATGATAGGAAACAATACAATAGAATGAATACGTAAAATAAGTCAATTATTCAATTATAAGTAGCCAACATTTTTTTTTTTGTTTTTGGAGGAAATAAAAAAGGCGGAGCAGTTTTCTCCATGTTAACCAAAATTTCTCCCGTTCTGCAGGAGGGCCGAGAGTACTCGCCGGCGGCGACCAACGCCGACAATGGCGGGGGGAAGAAGAAGATGAAGGAGAGAGAGATGGATGAGCTGAAGAAGGAAGTGACCATGGTGAGCATAAGGAACAGTCTAATTAAAGAAAAACAAAAAACAGCTGAAATTAAACCAATTAACCAGACCCAGCCTCTCCTTTGTTCAGCAGGCTGGTAAACTTACTAAATGAAGAACAGTACCGGGCCAAGCTGGCCACACATATTGCAATCTAATTGTACAATCTCCTTTGGATCTATGTAATACAAAGGCCCGCTTGATTGGATTGTTACAAATTGATACAAATGTTTCCTCCTGTCTTTAGGTTACAATGTTTCAGTTAATGTAAGGAAATTGTATAAAGCAGTGGTCTACAAACTGCGGCCCGGGGGCCAGATGCGGCCCTTTGCTTGCTTTTTCCTGGCCCTTGGGGCACTATTTCATCTACTGACACCAACAAAGGGGCACAATTCTTCCCAATGACACCAATGATGGGGCACAATTGCTACCAATAACACCAACCATGGGGCACATTTCCACCCAATGACACCAATAGTGGGGCCCAATGACACTAATGATAGGGCACAGCTCCTCCCAGTGATACCAACAATGGGGTCCAAAGACACTAACGATGGGGCACAGTTCCTCCCAGTGACACCAACAATCGGGACCCAAAGACACTAATGATGGGGCACAGTTCCTCCCAGTGACACCATCAATGGGGCCCAATGACACTAATGATGGGGCACAGTCCCTCCCAGTGACACCAACAATGAGACCCTATGACACTAATGATGGGGCACAGCTCCTCCCAGTAACACCAACAATTAGGACCAATGACACTAATGATGGGGCACAGTTCCTCCCAGTGACACCAACAATGGGACCCTATGACACTAATGATGGGGCACAGCTCCTCCCAGTAACACCAACAATGGGGACCAATGACACTAATGATGGGGCACAGTTCCTCCCAGTGACAACAACAATGGGGCCCAATGACACTAATGATGGGGCACAATTCCTCCCAGTGACACCAACAATGGGGCCCAATGACACTGATGATGGGGAACAGTTCCTCCCAGTGACATTAACAATGGGGCCCAATGAAACTAATGATGGGGCACAGTTCCCCCTAGTGTCACATCAACAAGGGGGCCCCCTAGTGTCACATCAACAAGGGGGCCCAATGATACTAATGGTGGGGCACAATTCCTCCCAGTGACACCAACAATGGGACCCAAAGACACTAATCATGGGGCACAATTCCTCCCAGTGACACCAACAATGAGGCTCAATCACACTAACGATGGGGCACAGTTCCTCCCAGTGACAACAACAATGGGGCCCAATGACACTAATGATGGGGCACAGTTCCTCTCAGTGACACCATCAATGGGGCCCAATGACACTAATGATGGGGCACTGTTCCTCCCAGTGACACCAACAATGGGACCCAATGACACTAATGATGGGGCACAGCTCCTCCCAGTGATACCAACAATGGGGTCCAAAGACACTAATAATGGGGCACAGTTCCTCCCAGTGACAACAACAATGGGGCCCAATGACACTAATGATAGGGCACAGCTCCTCCCAGTGATACCAACAATGGAGTCAAAAGACACTAATGATGGGGCACAGTTCCTCCCAGTGACAACAACAATGGGGCCCAATGACACTAATGATGGGGCACAGTTCCTCCCAGTGACACCATCAATGGGGCCCAATGACACTAATAATGGGGCACAGTTCCTCCCAGTGACACCAACAATGGGACCCTATGACACTAATGATGGGGCACAGTTCCTCACAGTGACACCAACAATGGGACCCAATGACACTAATGATGGGGCACAATTCCTCCCAGTGACACCAACAATGGGACCCAATGACACTAATGATGGGGCAAAATTCCTCCCAGTGACACCAACAATGGGGCCCAATGACACTGATGATGGGGAACAGTTCCTCCCAGTGACATTAACAAGGGGGCACAATGAAACTAATGATGGGGCACAGTTCCCCCTAGTGTCACATCAACAAGGGGGCCCAATGATACTAATGGTGGGGCACAATTCCTCCCAGTGACACCATCAATGGGGCCCAATGACACTAATAATGGGGCACAGTTCCTCCCAGTGACACCAACAATGGGACCCTATGACACTAATGATGGGGCACAGCTCCTCCCAGTAACACCAACAATGGGGCCCAATGACACTAATGATGGGGCACAGTTCCTCACAGTGACACCAACAATGGGACCCAATGACACTAATGATGGGGCACAATTCCTCTCAGTGACACCAACAATGGGACCCAATGACACTAATGATGGGGCAAAATTCCTCCCAGTGACACCAACAATGGGGCCCAATGACACTGATGATGGGGAACAGTTCCTCCCAGTGACATTAACAAGGGGGCCCAATGAAACTAATGATGGGGCACAGTTCCCCCTAGTGTCACATCAACAAGGGGGCCCAATGATACTAATGGTGGGGCACAAT
>JBBDGP010004749.1:115000-157500 GCA_037952835.1 Lithobates septentrionalis | reverse complement strand
CCCCCTCTCACCCCTCTCTCTCCCCCCTCACTCCCTCTCTCCCCCCTTCTCTCTCTCTTACCCCTCTCACCCCTCTCTCTCCCCCCTCTCCTCCCTCTCTCCCCCCCTTCTCTCTCTCTCTTACCCCCTCTCACCCCTCTCTTTCCCCCCTCACTCCCTCTCTCCCCCTTCCTCTCTCCACCTCCCCCTCTCTTTCTCTCTCTCTCCCTCCCCCTCTCTCTCCCTCCCTCCCTCCTCTCTCTCCCTCCTCTCCTCTCTCACCACACTCCTTCTCTCTCTTACCCCTTCCCACCATTCCCTCCCTCTCCTCTCCTCTCTCTCTTCCCCCTCTCACCTCCCCCTCCCTCTCTCCCCCTCCCCCCCCTCTCTCTCCCTCTCCTCCCTCCTCTCCTCCCTCTCCCCTCTCGCTCACCCTTTCTCTACTCCTCTCTCTCACCCCCCTCTCGCTCACCCTCTCTCTCTCCCCCTCTCGCTCACCCTCTTTCGCTCACCCTCTCTCTCTCACCCACTCTCCCTCCCCCTCTCTCTCTCCTTCTCCTCCTCTCTATCTCCCTCCCCATTTCTCTCTCCCCCTGCGCTGTGCTGGGATCCCCCCACTCTACTTCCTCTGTGGATGTGGAATGACTCAGTGACATCCCCTCCCCATTCTCCCAAAACACGGGAAATTCTTAGAGGAGTTTGCCACCTTGCTGGGTCCCAGATGTTTTATTGGCTGCATATGTCTAATGGGTGAGGAGGGTGCCCTGGAAGTGGTGCTGATGAACTGTGTGCTAGATCTCTGCATCTTTTTGCAGCCATTTTTTTTGCTTTTTTTCCCATTATGGGCGTGATTGGGGCCTCATGTGTAAGTTTCGCCTAAGGCCTCACAAAGCCTAGAGCCGCCTCTGAATTGTAGACCTACACAAGGCTGGAATGGGCTACAAGACTATTGCCAAGCAGCTTGGTGAGAGGGTGACAACAGTTGGTGCGATTATTTGCAAATAGAAGAAACACAAAATAACTGTCAATCCCTCTCGGTCTGGGGCTCCATGGAAGATCTCACCTTGCAGAGTTTCAATGATCATGAGAACGGTGAGGAATCAGCCCAGAACTACACGGGGGAATCTTGTCAATGATCTCAAGGCAGCTGGGACCAGAGTCACCAAGAAAACAATTGGTAACACACTACACTGTGAAGGACTGAAATCCTGCAGCGCCAGCAAGGTCCCCTCGCTCAAGAAAACACATGTACAGGTCCGTCTGAAGTTTGCTAATGAACATCTGAATGATTCAGAGGAGAACTGGGTGAAAGTGTTGTGGTCAGATGAGACCAAAATCGAGATCTTTGGCATCATCTCAAATTGTGTGTTTTGAGCAGGAGGAGGAATGCTGCCTATGACCCCAAGAACACATCCCCACCATCATACATGGAGGTGGAAAAGTTATGCTTTGTTTTTCTGCTAAGGGGACAGGACAACTTCACTGCATTAAAGGCACGATGGACGGGGCCATGTACTGTCAAAATCTGGGTGAGAATCTCCTTCCCTCAGCCAGGGCATTGAAAATGGGTCATGAATGGGTATTCCAGCATGACAATGACCAAAACACACGGCCAAGGCAACAAAGGAGTGGTTCAAGAAGAAGCACATTAAGGTCCTGCTGTGGCCTAGCCTCCAGTCTCCAGACCTTAATCCCATAGAAAATATGTGGAGGGAGCTGAAGGTTCGAGTCAGCCTGGAAACCTTAATGACTTGGAGAGGATCTGCAGTGAGGAGTGGGACAAAATCCCTCCTGAGATATGTGCAAACCTGGTCACCAACTACAAGAAATGTCTGATCTCTGTGATTGCCAAAAAGGGTTTTGCCACCAACTACTAAGTCATGTTTTGCGAAGGGATCAAATACTTATGTAGCAATAACTCTCGGTGGAGCTGCTGGTATAAGCGGGCTTGTTACCTTCACTCTCGATACCTCTGTTTTCACCGCCACCGGGTCTAGGGTTCCGTTGAGTTTACCTCTGGACGATATAAGCACCAAACACTTGAGTAGGTTTTCCAATGCTTTAATAAACGAATAAGGGAAGTAGCAGGAAAGAGGTAGAAGAAAAGCTGCAGGGAAGCTCAAATACCTTTCTTTACTATTCTTTAGAATATTTCTCTGGAATTGATCACTTGTAGTTGAATGCACTCCCCTTGTGGGATTCAATCTTTGCCCGCCTGGATAGACCTCTCTCACTTGTCTATAAGCCAGCATGTAGCACGAACAAAAGTCTCTGCCACAGACTTGTTTGAAGCAAAACCCGTACGATCCTCTGCCACAGGATGTATTGGTTTGTGATGAATGTCAGACACAGTACTTGAACCTTTAAGCCAACCCGGCAGTACCATGCATTAAGATTACTTCAGAATACGTCCTCCAACCGAGTCACCAGGCCACTCTCCAGACCAGCACTCTGCATGATCCTTCCATGACAGGTCCTCCCCTGGGATCTCCTCCTCGGTTGTCCAGCTTCTTCACTCAGGATAGACAGCTCAGGACCATTCCTCGGCTGCTGTGGTAGGCCCCAGACAGGCTTCTGGGCCCACCCACACGCCGCAGCGACGTGGGCCTCCGGAACGGAGGACCACGAGGTGGTACTCTTAATGCATACCTGTCGGCCAGGAGGGCCAGCAGGTGGCTGAAAACGAACCCCTAAACATGGCGTCTGTCCCATAAATACCCTCTCCCAGAATGCAACTCGGAGGACCACCCACAGAGTTGTCTCCGGGACAGAGGAGCATCCATACGCTTCGACACGTTGCTCTTCCAACACCAGCCCATGGTGACAACGACACCCACCGGCATAATGTGGAACCACACGCAACGTCAGCCAAGCTGGAACAGAGGCAAATTTAACTTCCTCTAATAAGCGACCCACTAGATTTACCTATCAGCGGTAGATTAAAATCTACCAGCGCTACACTTATTTCACTCATTAAAATGCAAATCAATTTATAACTTTTTTGAAATGCGCTTTTCTGGATATTTTTGTTGTTCTGTCTCTCGCTGTTAAAATAAACCGACCATTAAAATTATAGACTGATCATTTCTTTGTCAGTGGGCAAATGTACAAAACCAGCAGGGGATCAAATACTTTTTTCCCTCACTGTATATATATATATATATATATATATATATATATATATATCATCTCCACTGTTATGAAAATAAACTGACTTTTTTTTATGAAGCACATCTAACTGCCAAGTTCATGTGCCAACATCTCCCCCAGCTAGCTACTATGCTGTACTGTACTGATCTGCACTGCAGGCTAAAAAAACTCAGAATGAACAGGCAGCATGTAACCTGCTGGGGGCAACCTTTGTTTCTTCACACACTGCTGGCTAAACCTCTGTGTCACCCCTTCTCTATATAAACTGTCATTTGAATATGGAGCCCCTCCTCTTTCTTTACTGGTATCTCTTATATCTGGTAAGAGCTGGCAGGAAACGGCCCCGGTGATAGACGTGAACATAAGTGGGGATTTCCGTAGACATCTCCAAGTAAAACAAAATGCTCTGACCACATTTTAGCCTTTGACTATTGATTTGGATTCTTCAAATTTTGCTTATACAATCTCTTGAAAGGGTGAGTCCACCCAAAACTAATCTTTCAGGTTCTGGTAGATTGCTATTTGGGCTCCTCCCATTCTCAATGTTACATATTTATATTTAAGATCTACCTTATTAAGGAATCAACAAGAAGAGTGAGAGCACTTCAAGGTGGGCAGGAACACCCCAGGGTGGGCAGTAAAACCCAAGGTGGGCAGGAACACCCCAAGGTGGGCAGTAAAACCCTAAGGTGGGCAGGAACACTTCAAGATGGGCAGTAAACCCTAAGGTGGGCAGGAACACTTCAAGATGGGCAGTAAAACCCTAAGGTGAGCAGGAACACTCCAAGGTGGGCAGTAAAACCCCAAGGTGGGCTGGAACACTTCAAGATGGGCAGTAAAACCCTAAGGTGGGCAGGAACACTCCAAAGTGGGCAGTAAAACCCCAAGGTGGGCTGGAACACTTCAAGATGGGCAGTAAAACCCTAAGGTGGGCAGGAACACTTCCAAGGTGGGCAGTAAAACCCCAAGGTGGGCTGGAACACTTCAAGATGGGCAGTAAAACCCTAAGGTGGGCAGGAACACTCCAAGGTGGGCGGGGAACACCCCAGAGTGGGCAGTAAAACCCCAAGGTGGGCAGTAAACCCTAAGGTGGGCAGGAACACTCCAAGGTGGGCAGTAAAACCCCAAGGTGGGCAGGAACACTCCAAGGTGGGCAGGAACAGTGTTGTTAAATATGACAGGGAGAGCTCCACGCGACATATCCCAACACATTTCACCCATAACTGGCACATTTCTTTTGTGTGGATTGTCCTCTGAACATGCATGGTTACTTTGAGGTTGCTAATCCAAGCTCTTTCCACCAGGTGGATAATTCTTCGCTGACCGGGGAGTCCGAACCACAGACCCGCTCACCGGAATTCACCCATGAAAATCCTCTGGAGACCAGGAACATCGCCTTCTTCTCAACCAACTGTGTGGAAGGTGAGGATGGGGATGGAAGGGAGGCAATGAATATGGTTCAGAGGTATAGATGTGAGGAACCTGGGGTAGCTGCTTACATTTTGGACCAGCCTTTCTCAACAAGGGTTCCATGGAACTCTAAGGTTCCTCCACAGGTTGCTAGGGATTCCTTGAGTAATTAGCAATTTCATCTCTAAATTCAGTAACCTATGACACTAATGATCTCTTTATCCATTTGTAAGGTGGCACCAATAACCACCAATGTAAGGGACATTCATCCCACCGACCACCAATGTAAGGAGTATGCTTCCCATTGACCATCAGTGTAAGGGGACCCCTTTCCCAGCAATCACCAATGTGAGGGACAATTATTATAATTATTATATTATTATACAGGATTTACAGTATATGGCGCCAACAGTTTGCGCAGTGCTTTACAATATAAAGGGACACAATAAAGCGACAATACAATTCAATACAAGAGGGTTATAAGGGCCTTGCTTCTGTGAGCTTGCAATCTAATAGTGAGAGGCTAGTAAAGAAAAAGGTAGTAACTGTGAAGGATGAACTGATGATGGAAGTAGAAGATTCAGTTGTTAGCTAAAGGTAGGATAGGCCTCCCCGAAGAGATGAGTTTTCAGGGATCGCCTAAAAGTGGACAGAGTAGGGGATAAGGGGACAGATGGGGGTAGTGAGTTCCAGATGGGAGGGGCTCTGGAGAAGTCTTGGAGACAAGCATGGGAGGAGGAGACAAGGAAGCTAGAGAGCAGGAGGTCTTGGGAGGAGCGGAGAGGACGGTTTGGGTCATATTTGGAGATAAGATTGGTGATGTAGCTTGGGGCAGAGTTGTAAATTCCTTTGTATGTTATTGTTATTGTTTATACTGACCACCAATGTAAGGAGTATGCTTCCCATTGACCACCAGTGTATACGGGGGCCCCTTTCCCAATAACCACCAATAGGGATGAGCTTCGTGTTCGAGTCGAACCCATGTTCGACTCGAACATCGGCTGTTCGACCGTCCGTCGAATTGCGAACGTTATGGGCCGTTCGCGCCAAATTCGTGTGGCGCGTCACGGCCCATAATTCACTGCGGCATCGCAGTGCATTGCTGGCTGATGATTGGCCAAGCATGCACTATGACCCGCATGCTTGGCCAATCACAGCGCCGTCAGTAGAGAGAGCTGTAATTGGCCAAAGCCAGGGTGGCTTTGGCCAATTATGGCTCAGGGGATTTAGTACACACCCCACACTATATAAGGCCGCCTGCACGGCGGCCCTGTGTAGTGTGTGTTCCGGTGTGCTGATAGAGAGAGAGAGAGAGAGACAGTGTCATTTGATTTGAGTTAGATAGATTAGGCTAGATCTGTTCCTGCTATTTACATTTAGTGCAGTGCGTCCTGCTCACAGTGTTCAGCTAGATCTGTTCCTGCTATTTACATTTAGTGCAGTGCGTCCTGCTCACAGTGTTCAGCTAGATCTGTTCCTGCTATTTACATTTAGTGCAGTCAGTGCGTCCTGCTCACAGTGTTCAGCTAGATCTGTTCCTGCTATTTACATTTAGTGCAGTGCGTCCTGCTCACAGTGTTCAGCTAGATCCGTTCCTGCTATTTACATTTCGTGGAGTGCGTCCTGCTCACAGTGTTCAGCTAGATCCGTTCCTGCTATTTACATTTAGTGCAGTGCGTCCTGCTCACAGTGTTCAGCTAGATCCGTTCCTGCTATTTACATTTAGTGCAGTCAGTGCGTCCTGCTCACAGTGTTCAGCTAGATCTGTTCCTGCTATTTACATTTAGTGCAGTGCGTCCTGCTCACAGTGTTCAGCTAGATCTGTTCCTACTATTTACATTTAGTGCAGTGCGTCCTGCTCACAGTGTTCAGCTAGATCCGTTCCTGCTATTTACATTTAGTGCAGTCAGTGCGTCCTGCTCACAGTGTTCAGCTAGATCTGTTCCTGCTATTTACATTTAGTGCAGTGCGTCCTGCTCACAGTGTTCAGCTAGATCTGTTCCTGCTATTTACATTTAGTGCAGTGCGTCCTGCTCACAGTGTTCAGCTAGATCCGTTCCTGTTATCTTCCTACTGACAGGCAGGCTTGTCTGGTTACAGTATATAAAGCTACCTGAAGAAAATTACTGGTGTTCTATCCCAGCTTAGTGCAGCTACAGGCCATTAGTATGTCTGGAAGGCCAAGAAGGAGAGGCAGACAGTCACAAGCCAATAAGAGAGGGCAAGCAGGCTCTGTGTCTAGTGCTGGTCGTGGAGACGGTGCATCCTCATCAGCACGTGGCCATGGGACACGCTTGGCCTTTTTTTCGGCAGCTGGCCGTGTTGAGCCGCAACATGCGGAAGACTTGGTCGAGTGGATGACCAAGCCGTCCTCATCCTCCTCATCCTCTCTCACCCATGCCCAGGGTGCTTTGTCTGGCAAAGCAGCGGCCTCTTCCCTCAGCTCAATGTCATCAGTGACTCATTTAGTGCAGTGCGTCCTGCTCACAGTGTTCAGCTAGATCCGTTCCTGCTATTTACATTTAGTGCAGTGCGTCCTGCTCACAGTGTTCAGCTAGATCTGTTCCTGCTATTTACATTTAGTGCAGTGCGTCCTGCTCACAGTGTTCAGCTAGATCTGTTCCTGCTATTTACATTTAGTGCAGTGCGTCCTGCTCACAGTGTTCAGCTAGATCTGTTCCTGCTATTTACATTTAGTGCAGTGCGTCCTGCTCACAGTGTTCAGCTAGATCCGTTCCTGCTATTTACATTTAGTGCAGTGCGTCCTGCTCACAGTGTTCAGCTAGATCCGTTCCTGCTATTTACATTTAGTGCAGTAAGTGCGTCCTGCTCACAGTGTTCAGCTAGATCCGTTCCTGCTATTTGCATTTAGTGCAGTGCGTCCTGCTCACAGTGTTCAGCTAGATCTGTTCCTGCTATTTACATTTAGTGCAGTGCGTCCTGCTCACAGTGTTCAGCTAGATCTGTTCCTGCTATTTACATTTAGTGCAGTGCGTCCTGCTCACAGTGTTCAGCTAGATCTGTTCCTGCTATTTACATTTAGTGCAGTGCGTCCTGCTCACAGTGTTCAGCTAGATCCGTTCCTGCTATTTACATTTAGTGCAGTGCGCCCTGCTCACAGTGTTCAGCTAGATCTGTTCCTGCTATTTACATTTAGTGCAGTGCGTCCTGCTCACAGTGTTCAGCTAGATCTGTTCCTGCTATTTACATTTAGTGCAGTGCGTCCTGCTCACAGTGTTCAGCTAGATCCGTTCCTGCTATTTACATTTAGTGCAGTGCGCCCTGCTCACAGTGTTCAGCTAGATCTGTTCCTGCTATTTACATTTAGTGCAGTGCGTCCTGCTCACAGTGTTCAGCTAGATCCGTTCCTGCTATTTACATTTAGTGCAGTCAGTGCGTCCTGCTCACAGTGTTTATCTAGATCCGTTCCTGCTATTTACATTTAGTGCAGTGCGTCCTGCTCACAGTGTTCAGCTAGATCCGTTCCTGTTATCTTCCTACTGACAGGCAGGCTTGTCTGGTTACAGTATATAAAGCTACCTGAAGAAAATTACAGGTGTTCTATCCCAGCTTAGTGCAGCTACAGGCCATTAGTATGTCTGGAAGGCCAAGAAGGAGAGGCAGACAGTCACAAGCCAATAAGAGAGGGCAAGCAGGCTCTGTGTATAGTGCTGGTCGTGGAGACGGTGCATCCTCATCAGCACGTGGCCATGGGACACGCTTGGCCTTTTTTTCGGCAGCTGGCCGTGTTGAGCCGCAACATGCGGAAGACTTGGTCGAGTGGATGACCAAGCCGTCCTCATCCTCCTCATCCTCTCTCACCCATGCCCAGGGTGCTTTGTCTGGCAAAGCAGCGGCCTCTTCCCTCAGCTCAATGTCATCAGTGACTCCTTCCCTAGCTCCACCATGTCCTCCTGAGGATTCCCTCGAACTGTTTGACCACAGTGTTGGGTACATGCTCCAGGAGGATGCCCAGCGTTTGGAAGGCTCTGATGATGATACTGAGCTCGATGAAGGCAGTAACATGAGCACGGACAGAGGGGGAGCCCAAGAAGGACAGCAATCTGGCAGTCATGCTCCCCCTGCTGCAGCATACTGCCAGGTTTGCTCCAGTGATGAGGAGGGAGGGGATGATGAGGTCACTGACTCAACGTGGGTGCCTGATAGGAGAGAGGAGGAGGAGGAGGAGGCGGCACATCACCAACGAGGCAGGATGCCCTCCAGGGGCCAGCCTAAGGGCAGCACATTGACTGCATCACACCCCAAAGCTCCACATGTGCAGGGCGCTGCAGTCTCTGCGCGTTATTCAAAAAGTTCTTTGGTGTGGGCCTTTTTTGAGACGAGTGCATCAGATCGCACCGCTGCTATTTGCAACATATGTCTCAAGCGTATCTCGCGTGGCCAAAACATCTCCCGCTTGGGTACCACATGCTTGACCAGACATATGTTGACCTGCCATGCAGTTCGTTGGCAAGCATATCTAAAAGACCCACACCAAAGAACAAAGAGGATCTCTCCTTGCTCCTCATCAGCTGAGATTTCCAACCCCACTAGACCTTCAGTCCTCTCTGAGACCTGCAGTGAGAGGAATGAAGGTGTAGAATTAGGTGTGTCACAGCCAAGTACTTGTGGGCAATCTGCTTTTGGTACACCGACGTCAGATTGTACCAGGCAAATTTCCCTGCCCCAGCTGCTGCACCGCCGAAAGAAGTTTGCTCCCAGCCATCCACATGCCCAGCGGTTGAATGCTAGCTTGGCAAAATTGCTAGCACTTCAACTGCTGCCTTTTCAGTTGGTAGACTCTGCCCCCTTCCGTGAGTTTGTGGAATGTGCGGTTCCTCAGTGGCAGGTACCCAAACGCCACTTTTTCTCACGGAAGGCGATTCCGGCTCTCTACCGGCATGTGGAAGGCAATGTCCATGCCTCGCTGGACAGGGCGGTCAGCGGTAAGGTGCATATTACCGCTGACTCATGGTCCAGCAGGCATGGACAGGGACGTTACTTAAGTTTCACGGCGCATTGGGTGACTCTGCTGGCAGCTGGGAAGGATGCAGGACAAGGTGCAGTAGTGTTGGAGGTTGTTCCGCCACCACGCCTCCAAAATGCTGATTGTGACACACCTCTCTCCTCCACCCCCTCCTCTTCTTCTTCCTCCATGGCCTCTTCCTCGGAACCAGCGGTGCTCCGTAGGCGTTCAAGGGGCTACGCAAGTACGCAGGCCAAAAGATGCCATGCGGTGCTTGAGCTGGTGTGCTTGGGGGACAGGAGCCACACTGGGGCAGAGGTTCTGTCAGCTCTGCAGGGGCAGGTTCAGAGGTGGTTGACGCCACGCCAACTTAAGGCAGGAATGGTGGTTTGCGACAATGGCACCAACCTCCTCTCTGCCCTCCGACAGGGACAACTGACCCATGTGCCCTGTTTGGCTCACGTCCTTAACTTGGTGGTGCAGCGGTTCTTGGGCAGGTACCCGGGCTTACAGGATGTCCTGAGGCAGGCCAGGAAAGTCTGTGTGCATTTCCGCCGGTCATATAATGCCAGTGCTCGGCTGACGGACCTCCAAAAGGAGTTTAACCTGCCCAAGAACCGCCTAATCTGTGACATGCCCACCAGGTGGAACTCAACGTTGGCCATGCTGCAGCGGCTGCACACGCAGCAGAGGGCCATCAATGAGTACCTGTGCGACTATGGCACCAGGACAGGGTCAGGGGACCTTGGTTTTTTTTCCCCACGCCAGTGGGCCATGATCAGGGATGCATGCACTGTCCTGTCACCATTCGAGGAGGCCACGAGGATGGTGAGCACTGACAGTGCATGCATCAGTGACACTGTCCCCCTTGTCCACCTGTTGGAGCACACGCTGCGTGGAATAATGGACAGGGCACTTGAGGCAGAACAGAGGCAGGAAGAGGAGGACTTCCTTAGCTCTCAAGGCCCCCTTTATCCAGACAGTGTTCCTGCGTGCCCGCCGATCACACAGGAAGAGGACGAGGAGGAGGAGGAGGAGGAGGAAGATTGTGTCAGTATGGAGGTGGAGCCTGGCACTCAGCATCAGCAGTCTTTAAGGGATCAGTCCCAAGGAACACATGGACTTGTACGTGGCTGGGAGGAGGTGGCTGCGGACGTTGTTGTCCTTAGTGACCCAGAGGACTCCGGACCGAATGCCTCAGCAAACCTACGCTGCATGGCCTCCCTGATCCTGCAAAGCCTGCGTAAGGATCCTCGTATTCGTGGTATCAAGGAGAAGGACCAATACTGGCTGGCAACCCTCCTTGATCCACGTTACAAGGGTAAGGTTGCGGACCTTATCTTGCCATCGCAGAGGGAGCAGAGGGTGAAACATCTTCGGGAGGCCTTGCAGAAAGGTCTGTGCAACGCGTTCCCAGAGACTGGGAGGTTACAAACTCCTGTTTCTGGACAACGTGTTGCTGAGGCTTCGGTCAGTCAAAGAAGGAGCGGTGGAGAAGGTGGCCGTCTGACCGATGCGTTCAGACAATTTTTTGGTCCGCAGCCCCAAGGTATGATCGGTTCCAGCAACCATCGCCAGCGTCTGTTTTACATGGTGCAGGAATACCTAGGGGCAAGATCAGACTTGGACACCTTTCCCACCGAAAATCCTCTGGGTTACTGGGTCTTGAGGATGGATCACTGGCCAGAGCTTGCACAGTATGCAATTGAGCTACTGGCCTGTCCTGCATCCAGCGTTCTTTCGGAACGCACATTCAGTGCTGCTGGAGGCGTGGTAACCGATCACAGGGTGCGTCTGTCCACTGACTCGGTCGATCGGCTGACCTTCATAAAAATGAATCAGTCTTGGATCACCACCAGCTACCAAGCACCTGATGCTGATGTAACTGAATCATTTTTTTCAGATCCCTTCAAAGACTGCCTATGCTGATGCTGAGTGACTATCCCTGAGTAATTATCCTCTTCCTCCTCAATCATCACGCTGATAGCTTGTAAGAACATTTTTGGTTCTGGGCGCCACCACCAGTGCCTAAGGCACAATTTTTCAGCCCCTGTTTAACAGGGGCGTGTAATTACAATTTTTGATGTAATACTTTGCAGCAGGGCTCGTTCCTGCATTCCAACTAGAGTGTCTGTGAGGGGTTGCAGTGTTGTGGCACCAGCACCAGTGCCTAAGGCCCAATTTTTCTGCCCCTGTCTAACAGGGGCGTGTAATTACAATTTTTGATGCAATACTTTGCAGCAGGGCTCGTTCCTGCATTCCAACTAGAGTGTCTGTGAGGGGTTGCAGTGTTGTGGCACCAGCACCAGTGCCTAAGGCCCAATTTTTCTGCCCCTGTCTAACAGGAGCGTGTAATTACAATTTTTGATGCAATACTTTACAGCAGGGCTCGTTCCTGCATTTCAACTAGAGTGTCTGTGAGGGGTTGCAGTGTTGTGGCACCAGCACCAGTGCCTAAGGCCTAATTTTTCAGCTCCTGTTCAACAGGAGCATGTAATTACAATTCTTGATCTAATATTTCACAGCAGGGCCCTGTGAGGGCTTACAGTGTTGTGCCACAGCAACACCTAAGGCCCAAATTTCTGCTGAGTATATAGGGCAGGACCCTACTTTCAAACATCTAACTTACAAACGACTCCTACTTGCAAACGGAAGGAGACAACAGGAAGTGAGATGAAATCTACCCCTAGGAAGGGAAATTCTCTCCTGTAAGAGTTAATATGGGAAAACAATTTCTCCTTTCCACTGATGCTTTCCAATCCTTGTTCCACAAAAAAACCCAAATTTTCAAAAAACATTTTTCATTGGGACAAAAAAGTGAGGTGAAATCTTCTGAAGAGGAGGAAAGACAGCAAAACAAATGTCACAGGGGTGATAACCCTTCCCTATGTTTTCCAAAAAGCTTAAAAAAGATTTTTTGGCTGGAGCTAAACACGTTAAAAATGTACCCGTTCAAAATTACAAAGAGATTCTACTTAACAACAAACCTACAGTCCCTGTCTTGTTTGCACCGCCTGTATACTGCTGTTCAGAGTATATAGGGCCTTTCCTTATTTTAATTTGGGTGCGGGGTTCCCCTTAATATCCATACAAGACCCAAAGGGCCTGGTAATGGACTGGGGGGTACCCATGCCGTTTGTCTCACTGATTTTCATCCATATTGCCAGGACCCGACATGACATTAAACCCGCAAGCAGTTTTAAATGAGATTTTTTCCTTTAAAAATGACATTTGGTGCAGGGACTGTTCTAAACATGGGAAACACGCGTCACTTTACAGGCATACTATAGACACCCCCCAGGTACGATATTTAAAGGAATATTTCACTTTTTTTTTTTTACTTTAAGCATCATTAAAATCACTGCTCCCGAAAAAACGGCCGTTTTTAAAAGTTTTTTTTGCATTGATACATGTCCCCTGGGGTAGGACCCGGGTCCCCAAACCCTTTTTCGGACAATACCATGCAAATTAGCCTTTAAAATGAGCACTTTTGATTTCGAACGTTCGAGTCCCATAGACGTCAATGGGGTTCTAACGTTCGTGCGAACTTTCGGTCCGTTCGCGGGTTCTGGTGCGAACCGAACCGGGGGGTGTTCGGCTCATCCCTAACCACCAATATAAAGGACATTCAAACTTAATACCACCAATGTAAGGAGTATGTTTCCCATTGACCACCAGTGTATGAGGACCCCTTTCCCAATAACCACCAATGTAAGGCACATTCATTCCACTGACCATCAATGTATGGAGTATGCTTCCCATTGACCACCAGTGTAAGGGGGCCCCTTTCCCAATATTTAACCAATGTAAGGTGGTCCTCACCAATCTAAAGGAGCCCTTCTCCACTGATCACCAAGGAGCTCTATAGTGACCTCCAATGCAAGAAACTTTTCGCTGACCACCAATGTAAGGCAGCTCCTCACTGACCAATATAAGGGAGCTCTTCACTAACCACCACTCTAAGGTGACTTTTCACTGACCACCAATGTAAGTCAACTTGACTTTTTGCTGACCACCAATGTAAGGGAGCTCTTCAAGTCTTCACTTACTACCATTCTAAAAGATATTCTAATGTGTCCACCAATGCAACAGGGCACTTCTCCCACTGGCCACCGGTGTATGGGGGCCTCTTTTCCAATAATCACTATTGTAAGGTGGTCCTTCTCTCTCTGATGACCAATCTAAAGGGGCCCATGTTTACTGACCACCGAGGTAAGAGAACTCTTCATTGATCTTCAAGGTATCAAAGCTCTTTACTGACCACCCATGTCCGGGAGCTCTTCACTGACCTCATATACATTTCTTTTTTGGCTATTATTATTATTTGTTTCATTTCATTATTATTACTGATAATAATACCCAATCATCCCCAGTGTAAGGTGGCCCTTCTCCCACTGACCATTAATCTAAAGGTGGCCTTAACCACTGACCACCAAAGTAAAGGAGCTCTTCCATGACCTCCGATGTAAGCAACTTTTCACTGACCTCTAAGAAAGCTCTTTATTGACCACCAATGTAAGGGAGCTCTTCACTGACTACTAGTGTAAAGGTAATTCTTCCCAGGGACTACTAAAGTAAGTAGTATTCCTCCCACTAACCACCAGTGCAATGGGGTAATTCTCCCCCTGACCACCAGTGTAAGGGGGCCCCTTTCCCAATAATCCTCAATGTAAAGGGGTCCTTCTCCCATTGACCATCAGTCTAAAGAGGCCCTTCTCCTCTGACCATCGGGGTAAGGTTTACTGACCTCCTATATAAGGAAGCTCTTCTTTGACCTCCAATGTAAGAAAGCTATTCAATGACTTCCTATGTAAGGAAACTCTTCACTGATTTAAGGAGGCTCTTCCATGACCTCCAATGTAAGGAGGCTCCTCTTTGACCTCCATTGTAAGAAAACTCTTAACTGACCTCCAATGTAAGGAGGCTCTTCACTAACTACCAATATGAAGGAACACTACAAATTTCACGATCTGCATTTCTTTTTTGGACATTATTATTTGTTGCATTTCATGAATAATGCTGAAAATTATTTTATTATTTGGAGCAGCCCTGGATGCAAATTAACTACACCAAATTCTTTTATTCCTACATCTCAGCTCACTGTATCCTGAGCTGTAGATATAGTCATTATTATCTGGGGTTCTCTGAAACTCCAAAGTTACTCCAAGGGTTCCTCTGAGTTATATATACTGAGAAAGGCTGTATTAGATTGTTAGCTTTGGCGGTTTTATGTCTCAGCTCAGCTATTCTATCCTGTGTGCAGCAGCTGCGAAGCCTATTGAAGCTCCTCCAGGGTGCACAGCAGGTCATGGAGGACCAACACAGGGTGCTATTCTCTCTTCTCCAACCATGACAGTCCCTCTATTGAACCCACAGAGAAACTCAATGGCGGCTTTTGAAACTTTTCCCAGTTCACAGCCAGAGAGCCTCCAAAAAAAAGAAAGAAAAGAAATGATGGATGTCCGGAGACGGAGAACAAAGCCGGAATGTGAGCAGTGGAACAAAACAGCCTGCTGAGAGGCCAAGGACTCATTATGCAAACATCTCTTAAAGTGTACCTGTCTCCACGCAACCATGTAGGATTATTCGAGAACTCCGATGAGTAATCCCTGCACTACTGTGTGACCAGGCATGCTCAAAACGGAGAGTTTTTTACTTCAATGCCATCGGGAGATTTCATTGAAATTTCATAATTTCGCCATATTTCTCTGGATCCAATGGGGAAGTTGGAATTAAAGGGGTGGGGGTTTAAAGCCCAACTACGGCCATCTCTTTGGATTTGCACAGTTGCACATGCTCCTCTCCTGGATTGAAATGGCTTACTCTGCACACTGTGAGCATTAGAAGCTGCAGCAAGTCAGATAGAGCCTGCCTCATTTCCTGGCAGGAAGATGTTCAACATCATCTAGCCCTTTCCCCCAAGTCTGATTATCCCTGGCCGACCCCCTTTCATTTATTGGGTTCCAGACAGTTCATGGAGGCTCAGCATCACATGTGGGTGTTTACCTATGTAAATGCAGCCTGCCTAGGAGAGCCCACTCCTCCAGGCTGTCATCCAGGGCCGTCTATAATATTGATTGGACCCTGGGCAAAAATTTTCTTGGGCCCCCCCCCATGCAATTTCACTCTCCACCTGCTCTGAGACATACAATAAATAGCAACTAGACTTAAAATCAGTTTACTGTATCAGATCAGGCAGCAATTGCAATTGGTTGCCAGCGGTTACAGCATATCATTACTGCTTACTGACTGGTTGCTAGAGGTTACAGCACACATTACAGCTCACTGATTAGTTGCTAGAGGTTACAGCAAATGATTTCTGCTTGTTAATTGGTTGCTAGAGATTACTGTACAGTAATGCCGCGTACACACGGTCGGACTTTTCGTCTACAAAAGTCCAACGGACGCTGACGGACTAAAGCTGGCTGGTAATCCGATCGTGTGTGGGCTTCTCCGGACTTTCAACGTACTTTTTTAGCCTCAAATCCGACGTACTTTAGATTTGAAACATGCTTCAAATCTTTACGTCGTAACTACGACGGACCCCGAAATCCGCTCGTCTGTGTGCTAGTCCGACGGACAAAAACCCACGCTAGGGCACCTATTGGCTACTGGCTATGAACTTCCTTATTTTAGTCCGGTGTACGTCATCACGTACGAATCCATCGGACTTTTGTGTGGTCGTGTGTAGGCAAGTCCGTTCGTTAGAAAGTATGCCGCAAGTCCGCCGAAAGTCTGCCGGAAGTCTGTCGGACAGGCTGTCTGACTTTTGTAGACGAAAAGTCCGACCGTGTGTACGCGGCATAATACTGCTAACTGATTGGTTGTTAGAGGTTACAGCACATCATCTCCTCACTTCAGGGGGGCATGATATACTTATGAATGGCACCTTTATTTACATATCAATGCCGCCGGCCGCAGCTATTTACTTATGAATGCGGCAGCTATTTACATATAAATGCCGGTTATTTACATGTAAACACAGGGTCTGCAGGTGAGTCATCTGTACACAACAATAGGGCAGAGCTGGGCAGCATTAGTAGCAGCACTTCACACTGAGATATCGGGACACAGCATGGGATGAAAAAAATCAAGGGACAAGGGAATTTAAACTGGGATAGTTGGCAAGTATGAGGCAGCTGCTTTGGACCCCACAACAATGACAGGGGCAGCTGCCCCTTTTGCCCTGCCTTAAAGACGGCCCTGCTGTCATGCACACTTCAAGGCGTTTTGATATTTGCAAAACTCCTCCCACTGCTTGCCTCAGGACTGAGGGCTCCCCTTAGAAGAGTACTGAGACAGGGTGGGTGAATTTAGTTTTAGCCTTAACAAGTTCTTTTTTTTCTTTATGTATAGGAACTGCACGAGGTGTCGTCATAGCCACTGGCGACCGCACTGTCATGGGTCGCATTGCTACACTGGCTTCAGGCCTTGAAGTAGGACGCACGCCCATTGCCGCGGAAATTGAGCACTTCATTCACATCATCACGGGTGTGGCAGTGTTCCTGGGGGTCTCGTTCTTTGTCCTTTCCCTCATCCTTGGCTACTCCTGGTTGGAGGCTGTCATCTTCCTCATCGGGATCATCGTGGCTAACGTGCCAGAGGGTCTTCTGGCCACTGTCACGGTGAGGATTCACTACCTTCAGAGCTGCAGCTCTTGAGATGCAATAGAGGGAATTGGACTCTGCACAAGTGTTGAGGTGGTCCATGACCCAGTGTTTTGTTTTTGACCTTCAAGGTGTGCTTAACGCTAACAGCCAAGAGGATGGCCCGTAAGAACTGCCTTGTGAAGAACTTAGAAGCTGTGGAGACCCTTGGGTCCACCTCAACCATCTGCTCCGATAAGACCGGGACGTTGACACAGAACCGGATGACCGTGGCCCACATGTGGTTTGACAATCAGATCCACGAGGCGGACACCACCGAGGACCAGTCAGGTTTGTCATGACATAAGTACTTGTCTCTTCCTACCCCGACCTTTGTCTGCCAGGAGGACCACCAAAGGACATTCTATCTTTGACCATTGCTCCCTTATGAAGTTGTTGCTGATTGCTAGTGCGGTTCGTTTTGTTCCGAATCGAAATTCGGACAAATTTTTCATTATTCGAAAATTCTGTTGTATCTGAATTTCCGAATTACAGTATTAATGAATTTAAACGAATCTGAAATAACTAAATTAATTTTGTCTGAAATTCAAATTCGAATCGAATTCGAAAACAAATTCGAAGACAAGAAAAGTATAAAATAGAATATAAAATAAAAAAATAGAATAGAATAGAGTAAAACAGAACAGAATAGAATATAAAAAAAGAATATAATGAAATATAAAGTAAAGGAATAGAATATAAAAAAATACAATAGAATATAAAATAAAATAATAGATAAGAATATAAATAAATTGAGTAAAACCGAATAGAATATAAAATAAAAGAATAGAATAAAAGAGAATAGAAAATAAGGGAATAGAATAGAATATAATTTAATAGAATATAAAATAAAAGCATAGAATAGATTAGAGTAGAACAGAACAAAATAGAACAGAAAATAAAAGAATACAATAAATAAAATGGAATCAATTAGAATTAAAAAAAATGCAATATAATAGAAAAAACAATAGAATAGAATAGAATAAATTAGAAAGAATATAACCGTCTTCCGAAATTCGAATTTCAAATAGAATAAATTTGAATTTCAAATTGAATAAATTCAAATTTTGAATAGAATAAATTAGAATAGAATACAATTAAAATAATAGAATAGAAAAACAATAGAATAGAATAAATTAGAAAGAATATAACCGTCTTCTGAAATTCATATTTTGAATAGATAAAATTCTAATTTAAATGCCAATTCAAATTTGATTCAAATTTTCCGAATTTGACTAAATTCAGGAAAATTCTAGTTGAATTCAAATGAAACAAATTCCAAAAAACAAATTTAACTAATTTAAAGAAACAAAATTATTTAAATAATTAATTCAAATGAAACAAAATGTTTTTTTTCGTTCTGCACAGGTCTACTGATTTTTTCCCTCCTTAATCTGTCCCCCCCTTACAACGTTGCCAAACATTCTTGGTTATTCTTGGTCCCTTGAGAAAGGGTACCTCCAGGGTTGTCAGTGCATCTTACCAAGGGTTGACTTACGAGTGGTTGACTGACCCGGTTGGATATTTGCATGCAACCAATATAGTACCTCGCGGTGACGTGGTGCTTTTAATTTTTATTTCCAGGAACCACTTTTGATAAACGCTCACCCACCTGGACCGCCCTGTCCAGGATCGCTGGCCTCTGCAACCGCGCCGTGTTCAAAGTGGGCCAAGAAAAGACACCCATTTCCAAGGTAAGCTCGTGAATGTTTTTTGTGTGGAGAACTTTGGATCCCTAAACCAGATGTATGTGTCAACCTTCGATCACAGTGCTCTAACCTGTGAATGTTACACTACTCTGATTGGCTAAGGCTTGGTCTAGCCTTGCGAAGATCTGATGGTTATAATCTTGTTGCTTAGACCTAACCAGAGTTTTAGGAGGTACCTCATCCCTAATAGAATTTAATCAAAGAATGTGGAATGAGACTTTTTTAAGTACCAAATAACCATAAAACGTTTAAAAAAAGTATATTCCCTCAGTAAAGATGTCTTCAATATCAGCCTGAAAATCCTCAATGCGTTTCAACTCATAAAGTCTTTATCAGGAGGTAAACAGTATATTACAAAACCAAATGATGCATTGGCAAAAATAAGAGGGTGCAAGTCCAAAGAAGATGGGTCAGATAAGATGCAAGGGATATAAGCACAGCCACACCACCAAAAGATAACAAAATAGGTGACCTAAAACCTATATAGGGGAGACCTACGAAAAGTAGGGGCTTGTAGAAGTCTCAAACTGATAATGATAGGTAGCAAGGCCAAGGGCTCACAGGAATGCCTTGATGGTAACAAACGGATTCCAGCAGAAGCAGCAGGCTCTTTTGTTATCTTTTGGGGTTGTGGTTGGGCTTATATCATTGTACCATTGAGGCGTTCCAGTGACCCTTTGGCCTTGCTACCTATCATTATCAGGTTGAGACTTCTACAACCCCCTATTACTCTTAGTTTTCCCCTATAAAGATTTTAGGTCACCTCTTTCGTTATCTTTTGGGGGTGTGGCTGGGCTTATATCCCTTGCATCTTATCTGACCCACCTGGTAGGGCCTTTTTGGGCTTGCACCCTTTTTTTTTGCCAATGCATCATTAGGTTTTGTAATCCACTGTTTACCTCCTGATGAAGACTCTTTATCAGTTGAAATGCGTTGAGGTTATTCAGGCTGATATTGAAGACAAACCTAAAGAAGTACCTAAAAAAAAAGTCCCGTTCCACATTCTTTGATTTTGATCTGATTGGTTGCAGGTTTTTCTAACCTGTGAATGTGTAATTGGCTTGTGAAACCCTTAAAATTCTGTGTGTTCCTCTTGTTGGACACAAGTAACGCCGGGTCATTTTCTTGCTGCACAGAGAGATACGGCAGGGGATGCCTCCGAGTCGGCTCTGCTCAAGTGTATAGAGCTCTCCTGCGGCTCTGTGAGGAAAATGAGAGACAAGAACCCGAAAGTGGCTGAAATTCCGTTCAACTCCACCAACAAATACCAGGTGAGTGCAGTCCATGAATGACCCCGCCACTGCCAGCCTGTAGTCATAGTAGATGCACAGGAAGAGAAAAGCAAGCAAAGTATTTCATCAATGTTAATTGGTGCTAATATCCGAGCAAGTGAGATAAGACAGGAAGCTGCCGGATACAGGGCTGAGACAAAGGGTGGGAAGGAGGGACATGTGCCCTGGGCGCAATGGTTTATTGCAGGGATGGCCAGTTGCTTTTGTTACAAGGCTGACTGGAGTAGTGACAGCGACATCACTGTTAACCCTAACCCTAAGTGGGGGGGGGGGGGGGGCGCAGTTTGGCATCTTTACCCTGGGCGCTGGATGACCAAAAAGGCTCCCATCACTGCATAGCACACCACAGCTAGGTAACCAGACTCACAGCATTCCTGCACAAAGACTCCCATCACTTCATAGCACACCACAGCTAGGTAACCAGGCTCACAGCATTCTTACACAAAGGCTCCCATCACTGCGTTGCACACCACAGCTAGGTAACCAGGCTCACAGCATTCCTACACAAAGACTCCCATCGCTGCATTGCTCACTACAGCCAGGGAACCAGGCTCACAGCATTTCTGCACAAAGACTCCCATCACTGCGTTGCACACCACAGCTAGGTAATCAGGCTCACATCATTCCTGCACAAAGACTCCCATCACTGCGTTGCATACCACAGCTAGGTAACCAGGCTCACAGCATTCCTGCACAAAGATTCTCAACCAGCATTGCATCACATGAGCCTAACAAACAACAAACACATGTAAACCTATATGTTGATTGCATAGCCCTGAGGCACAGACACATTCACTTAGACAGCCGATAACTTTTTTCTGTTCCCTCCGCAGCTGTCCATCCACGAACATGAGGATAGCAAAGAGGGCCACCTGCTGGTGATGAAGGGGGCTCCAGAAAGAATTTTGGACCGCTGCTCCAGTATCCTGCTGCACGGAGTGGTGCACCAGCTGGACGAAGAGATGAAAGACGCCTTCCAGAATGCCTACTTTGAACTGGGAGGACTTGGAGAGAGAGTGTTGGGTGGGTTTGAGCATATGCTATGATCTATACATAATAGACTGTACACCAGCCAGCTTTTTAAGCTCAAAAGAGAGCCTACCACTTTTCTGCAGACAGTAACGTTATTTTAGGCACTAGCCTTGCTTTTTCCCCTCAGTTATGAAGGTTTTAGTTGATAGGTATTTTTTATTTAATGCTTAAGGGGTGTTTTGTATTTTTTTGGCTATTTTGCAATGAACATTGCCAATAATATGTATGCAGTAAGGGTGCACAAAAAGAAAAATCACTTAGCTTCTGTTATAGCTGGTCCACAATTTCCTCTTTGAACAGGACTTGGACAGGACTTAATTTCATGCTTAAGGTGTGTTTTGTATCTTTTTGGCTATTTTGTAGTAAAGAAAAGAAACCAAAAACCCTGTAGTATATTAAAGTGGAGTTCCACACAAAAATGGAACTTCCGCTTTTCGGAACCCTCCCCCCCTCCGGTGTCACATTTGGCACCTTTCAGGGGGGAGGGGGGTGCAGATACCTGTCTAAGACAGGTATTTGCACCCACTTCCGGCATAGACTCCCATGGGAGTCTATGCCTCTTCCTGTCCCTCTGCGCTGTCTCCTGGGAAACACACAGCTCCCAGGAGATAGCGGGGACCAGTTACGACACGCAGCGAGACTCGCGCATGCGCAGTAGGGAACCGGGAAGTGAAGCCGCAACGCTTCACTTCCTGATTCTCTCACCTAGGATGGCGGCGGCAGCTGCCGAGAACCGAGCGGGTTCTCGGCATCGCCTGCCGACATCGCTGGACCCTGGGACAGGTAAGTGGCCATTTATTAAAAGTCAGCAGCTGCAGTATTTGTAGCTGCTGGCTTTTAATATTTTTTTTTTTGGCGGTTTAGGTGGACTCCCTCTTTAATGTGCTTTTGCTAAACCAGAATGCTGCATATACAATGAACATTGCCAATAATATATATTTTTTTAAATCCTAACTTGATTTTAGAGTGCTGTCTCGCAAGATAAGCAGGACTCAAGCCGCTGGTGTATATATTACCCTATGTGACCAGGGGTACGGGGGCGCTGATGGCTCCCAGTGCTTCCTGGAGAACTCGGAGACGCACGGAGATGCTCGGAGACACTGCCAGCTGGGTGGGGCGTGCGTAACGTGCGTCAGAGCACCCAAAAGTTTCAACAGTTCCCAAGTGTCTCTGAGCGTCTCCAGCGCCCCGTACCTCTGGCCACATACAGTACGGCATACACCAACACCCCCGCACCTCTGTCCACTACAGTACTGCATACACCAGCAGCGGTTGTGGAACAAATCATCTGACTTTCCATTATTTCTTATGGGGAAACTTGCTTTGATATACAAGTGCTTTGGATTACAACCATGCTTCTGAATCAAATTATGCTTGTAATCCAAGGTATTACTGTATGTAGTAAAGGTGCACAAAAACAGCTTCCGCTATAGCTGGTCCAAAATTTCCTCCTTAAACAGGATTGGACAGGACTTAATTTCATGCTTAAGGTGTGTTTTGTATCTTTTTGGCTATTTTGCAGTAAAGAAAAGAAACAAAAAACCTTGTAGTATATTAAAGAGCAAGTAAACCCTGGTGAGTTTTCCTTCCTTTCTAATTCCCTGCAAAGTAAAGGCATAATGTGCTAGTATGCATCACATACTAGCACATTATGTGACACTTACCTGCAAACAAAGCCTGCATCATCCCCACTGCAGGCTGCATCCGTCTTCACCCATCTTCCTTCCGGGGCCACGGACTCCGGCTCTGTGGACTGGCCGAAACCAGGTGACGTCACTCCTGGGCATGCGCGCAGGAGCTGCCGGTCACGGTACACCCTCCTGCAGAAAGTGGCACAGGCGGCCTATCCTTCAGAGCGCATGCGCAGGAAACAGTAGATATCTCCTAAACGGCGCATGTTTAGGAGATATTTACAGTACCTATAGGTAAGCCTTATTCTAGGCTTACCTATAGGTACAACTTACAAAAAGAGGTTTACAACCTCTTTAATGTGCTTTTACTAAACCAGAATGTTGAGTATACAATGAACCTAGCCAATAATATGTATGTAGTAAGGGTGCACAAAAAAAATCGCTTCTGTTATAGCTGGTCCACAATTTCCTCTTTGAACAGGACTTGGACAGGACTTAAAGGAGAACTATAGGCAAAACTTTTTTTTTCATTTTGGATAGAGCAAGGGAGGATTATAACCCCTGTCAGATTTTTTTTCGCCATCCTTGTCCCATTGCAGAGATTTCCCTTCACTTCCTGTCCCATAGCCAAGCAGGAAGTCAGTGAAAATCCCTTTGGTTTAAGAGAATTCCTTGGGGACCCCCAGAACTAGGGTTACCATTGGATTGTTTCCCCTCTATTACTTTTCTGGGGATAACCCAAAATTTGGGGTTTTCTTTTACTTTCACTTTCAATGATAATGGCAAACAGGACAAATAGAGGGGGGAATCTCCCTAATGGTGGCACAGACAGCAATACAAACTGACAAACATTCTAATCCCTCTCCACTCTATCCAAAACAAAAAAAGTTCTGCCTTCAGTTATAATTTCATGCTTAAGGTGTGTTTTGTATCTTTTTTGGCTACTTTGAAGTAAAGAAAAGAAGCAAAAAACCCTGTATTATATTAATGCGCTTTTACTAAACCAGAATGCTGCATATCAAATGACCATTGCTAATAATATGTATGCAGTAAGGGCGCACAAAAAGAAAAATCACTTAGCTTTTGTTATAGCTGGTCCACAATTTCCTCCTTGAACAGGACTCGAGGCGTTACACATTCAAAGGAAAGCAGTATGTTGGTCTGGTTCCCTTGTGTAGATGTTTGCCCTTTATTTATTCCCACATGGGCATAACCCTTTTTACTCCCATTTTTCCCAATTATCCCTACAAACACAAATCCCCCCCCCAAAAAAAATCCCCTTCCAGCAAAAATCCCCTCCCCTTCTACCATATCACTTCTTCTAGCACAAACCCCCCAAATCCTCCCTCCTAGCATAAATCCTCCTCCCCCATCCCCCCTCCCAACACAAATCACCACTCCCCCTGAATTTCCCCTCCTAGAACCATTCTTACCCCCGCCACCCCCAAAATCCTCCTCCCAAAACAAATCTCCGGTCCCCCCCTCACATAAGACCACAGTGCCCAGGGCAGCCGCCCCCATCCACCATCCACCCCACCGTCCACCCATTGTTCCAGCCCTGCCCATAATCTTATCTCTGCTCCCCCATTGCTACCTTTAGACATGGAGGCATAGAGAGGAACCCCATTCCTGCGTAAGCTCCGACTGGAGCAACTCTGAGCTTTTACAGGTCCCATGTAAAGGTCTTCTGCTTCTTTTTTCTCCATCAGGGTTCTGCCAGTCTTATATGTCCGCTGAGAATTTTCCACGTGGCTTCAAGTTTGACACGGATGAAGTCAACTTCCCCCTCACCGGCCTGTGCTTCATAGGCCTGATTTCCATGATTGACCCACCCAGGGCTGCTGTACCAGATGCCGTTGGGAAATGCCGCAGTGCTGGGATCAAGGTACGCACCAAAATATACAGAGACCAGGCTGCAGACATTCAAGTATTTGCTGGGAGGAGGAAAGGCGGAGCTGAGCTGCTGAGTCTCTGGTTGGGTTAAGGGCGGGGAGGGGGGCAGAGCAGAGGGAGCTGGGCCGCTGGGAGGAGGGAAATGAGTGGCTGGGGAACTGGAGCAGGGGAAGCTGATTTGTTGAGTCCCTGCTGGGAGGGAAGAAGGTTGAGCTGAGCGGCTGAGTCACTACTGGGAGGGGTAGCAGGGGGAGATAAGTTGCTGGGAGAGGGAGCAAGGGGAGATGAGTTGCTGAGTCACTGCTGGGAGGGGGAGCAGGGAGAGATGCGCTGCTGAGTCACTGCTGGGAGGAGCAGCAGGGGAAAATGAGCTGCTGGGAGGGGGAGATGAGCTGCTGGGAGAAGAACTTAAGTGCTTTTGCTGTAAATAGTGAGGATGAATTTCTCCACAGTACCTGCAGCTGCAAAAGTCAGGGAGGTCTTGTTTTAAAGCTCACTGACAGCTCCGTAAGAATTTGTAAATCAGTAAATGATAAAAAGCCTGGCCGCGGGTTCACTTCAAAAACTCAAGCTTTATCGGTAACAGATCCATAGACAGAAGACACGTTTCACTGCTGGAGGACTTGTGATTTTGTTGGGCAGATCTCATGCTTTGGGAATGAGGAGAGTCTATTAAAAAGAACTTTCCACCCTTTATTCCTGACAGAGCTCCTAATGATTGCTGGGTTACATCTGGGAGGTAAATCTGCAAGTTCTGTCGGAGTTCAGAGAACATTCCCCGAGGTTTTCCTGATTTCCTCGTCGGGTATAAATGAATCCATTCCTGACCTAGATTAGGCTTGATGTAATTTACATTGCTTAATAAATATACTTTGAATGTTAGGACGCAGTGCCACAGGGTGATCATATATGGAGTAGCATCCTTAAAATACGTTTGAAGGATAGACTTAGCTCATGTGGTTGACAGGCAGCTCTGTAATAATGAATATTTGCTTAAATCTCCGGCCTTCCCTTTAGTCTTGCACAGTTGTACCGGCTCCTCCCCTGGACTGAAATGGCTTCCTCTGATTTCACCGCACACTGTGAGCTTTTCAGTGTTCAGTAGAAGTTGCAGAAAGTCAGATAGAGCCCTCCTCATTGCTTAGCTGGAGGCCACCCAGCATCATCTAGCCCTTTCCTCCCCAGCCTGACCATCCCTGGCCTGCCCTTTTCCATTCATTGGACTCCAGTTCTTTCAATCATGGGCGCTCAGGGTCACATGTTATAGCCAAAAAACAGTTGCAGCTGCAGGTGACCAAAAAAAAAAACCAAAACCTACCTATTGCCCCATTTATGGCTACTGATCTCAGGAATGGGCTATGTAGTATGTAGATAGAACCGGGTCACACCATGGCAATAATTACTTCTGCCTTCCAGGTCATCATGGTGACTGGCGACCACCCAATTACCGCCAAGGCCATCGCTAAAGGCGTGGGTATCATCTCCGAGGGTAACGAGACTGTGGAGGACATCGCCGCTCGCCTTAACATCCCAGTAAATCAGGTCAATCCCAGGTAAGTGAATACATTCCCGGGACCAAAGCATTAACTTTAGTAGAGTGTTATCAATCTATAAAATCTCATATACTATATATATATATATATAAAACATACAGAGGTAGGCTAGGCTGGGCCGAGGGGCAGGGTGGCAATTGCTGACATTTTTTTTCGGGCTGCCTCTTGGGATTACACAGAATGGGGATCTCCAGCTTGCCCGGTGTGGCCGCTGTAATGCCAAGTACCGGCTCTTATGATAGATAGCACACTGGTGATGTCTATCATAGGAGCCAAGACTTGGTATGACAATGGCCGCACCGTGTAAGCTGAAGACCCCAGCTCTGGATAATACGGTGGCTCTCCTCTCTCTGCATTGCAGGCTGCATTTGATGGGCACTGGTAATGCAGAATTGGATGGGCACTGGTAAGGCTGCATTGGATGGGCACTAGTAAGGCTGCATTGATGGGCACTGGTAAGGCTGCATTGGATGGGCACTGATCAGGCTGCATTGATGGGCACTGGTAAGGCTGTATTGGATGGGCATTGATCAGGCTACATTGATGGGCACTGGTAAGGTTGGGCACTGATCAGGCTGCATTGGATGGGCACTGATCAGGCTGCATTGAATGGGCACTGATGAGGCTGCACTGATGGGAAATGGTGAGGCTGCCTGATGGGCACTGGTGAAGCTGCATTCATGGGCACTGATCAGGCTGCATTGATGGGCACTGGTAAGGCTGTGTTGGATGGGCACTGATCAGGCTTCATTGATGGGCACTGGTGAGGCTGCATTGGATGGGCACTGATCAGGCTGCATTGGATGGGCGCTGGTGAGGCTGCTGTGGATGGGCACTGGTGAGGCTGCTGTGGATGGGCACTGGTGAGGCTGCATAATGGGCACTAATGAGGCTGCACTGATGGGCATTGATGAGGCTGAGCTGATAGGCACTGGTGGGGCTGCATTAATGGGCACTAATCAGGCTGCATTGATGGGCACTGATCAGGCTCCATTGATGGGTACTGGTGAGGCTGCTTTCATGGGCACTGATGAGGCAGCATTGATTGCCACTGGTGAGGCTGCATTGATGGGCACTGTTCAGGCTTGATGCATTATTTTTGTTAAACCTCCTTTGTTGCTATGAACATTAAATTATGTTACCACAATGTATCATATTGGTCTTGCTTTATAACATCAAAATCCATTATAAAACCAGATGGGCATGGATGGTGAGCTGATTCTGTGGTTCAATGGGCTGCCAGCCCTCCCCTGAGTACATACTTAAAGCTACCTTAACACTGGGGCGGTGCCGGCATTAGCGATAAAGCGCTGTACCTCTGTTATAGCGGCGCTTTTCGACCACTAGCGAGACGCTTGTAACCCCCTCTAGCAGCCGAAGAAAGGTTTAAAACTGCCCGTGTTGCAGGGCTGCCGAATCGCTTTCCAGGCGCTTTGGCAATGCTGCCTATTCATTTTAATGGGCAGGGCGGTTTGGGTGCGGTGTATACAGTGCTCCCCACCGCCCCAAAGATGTTGCTTGCACGACTTTTTTTCCCGTCCTGCAATCGCACCGCCCCAATATGAAAAGCACTCGGGCTTTCACACTGGGGAGGCATGAGAGGCGCTTTTCAGGCGCTATTTTTAGCGCTAAAATGTGTGAAAGGGGTCTAAGGGGTCACTTTTAACATCTTACCCTATGGACAATGAAGACGGATATGCTGCCAGCGGGACCCCTGTGAACTAATTAGAACATTGCAGCATTTAATTAAATGAATGTGTGCTAATATATACACAGGTAGGACATTGTCGCCACCCAGTGGCAGATTTTAGGTACTACTTGTGCAACTTTTTAGCTATAATTTTCCCAATACATCCATCAGCCCCATCCCACCAATCAAACTTTTTATTATTTTGACCAAGCCTAGCAAAAGACAATCACTTGCCAGCACAATTGTATTTTTGACTCATATTACAGCACCCTAAACACTCAGATTAGTTAGAAAAAGCTTCCCGTGTAGTGATGCACGGTGCCTGCACTTTACTGCTCCACTCGTTTTAGTGCATAGCTATAGAATAGATCTGGATACATAGCAAATCACAGAACACGATTTCCATGGTGTCCTGTCCTTTAAATTGGTGCAGTCTCAGCAGTCATTCAGTAAGGAAGCTGACTGCGTTGTCTGATAAGTCTATGGCCACAAGAGGGAGTTTCTGCAGTTGAATATGAAAATAGGGAGCATGAGTTGTGCGATGGTGGCAACAAATAGTAAACTTTACAAAACGTTTACTATATATATATATATATATATATATATATATATATATATATATATATATACACTGTATCTATCTATCTATCTATCTATCTATCTATCTATCTATCTATCTATCTATCTATCTATCTATCTATCTATCTATCTCTCCATCAGGGTGCCGCCCCCCTAATCCAGCCAATCAGGAAGCGGGTCCTGAGACCCGACTGGCCTGGAGTCCTAAGACCAGATTGGCCGCAGTCCTAACTCCTGATTGGTCCGGGAGGAGACTGGCTGGGGGGTGGGAGGGGGGGTTCTGGCTGGCTGTTGAGACTGTGGGCTGCCCCCCCCCCCCCTTTCCCCTCCAAAAAAAATTAAAAAAATCGAGCAGCAGCCTCCACTGCTCCTTCCTCTGCTATCAGCATGAGTCACTCCTGACAGGTTTTCCTGACACCAAGAGATAAAAAGGTGACAGGGGAGGGATCTCCAGTACACAGTCTGTGATTAACAGCCTCAGCTCTGTTCCTGTGTGCTGTGTGAAGGGGGGTGTCCCTTCCCTCCAATAAGCTTCCTACCCCCTGCTTTCTGAAAGCTCAGACAAGCTATATAAATTCTGCACTTTGTACAGATGTAGAGAAAACTGCAAATAAACAGGTACATTGTACGTAGGGGGATTCGTTTCATCTCTGTGTACCTGGGGCCAGTCACTGCACTGGTTATATGGAAGGATTTACAACCACTTTTAATTTGCTTTGATACAAAAGTTGTTACATTATAACCAAACCTGGAATAAAATACAGAAGACGTTACGTTGGATTTTTAAAAAAAAAATTCTGGTTTGTTTTGTTTTGTTGCAGAGAGGCGAAGGCGTGCGTGGTCCACGGGTCGGATCTGAAGGACTTCACCTCGGAACAGCTGGATGACCTCCTGAAGAACCACACGGAGATCGTCTTTGCCCGCACCTCGCCGCAGCAGAAGCTGATCATTGTGGAGGGTTGTCAGAGACAGGTACACCTCGCTACCTGGGAACACCCACATTGGCTTGTAGCCAAATCATTCTCTGTATAGTTGTTCCGGCCCAGAGTAGCCAGAGGGAACACCAATGGCGACAGCCGCTGTAGCACAGGGAACACCAATGGCGGCAGCTCTTGTAGCACAGGGAACACCAATGGTGGCAGCCGCTGTAGCACAGGGAACACCAATGGTGGCAGCCACTGTAGCACAGGGAACACCAATGGCGGCAGCTCTTGTAGCACAGGGAACACCAATGGTGGCAGCCGCTGTAGCACAAGGAACACCAATGGAGGCAGCGGCTGTAGCACAGGGAACACCAATGGCGGCAGCGGCTGTAGCACAGGGAACACCAATGGAGGCAGCTCTTGTAGCACAGGGAACACCAATGGAGGCAGCTCTTGTAGCACAGGGAACACCAATGGAGGCAGCTCTTGTAGCACAGGGAACACCAATGGTGGCAGCCGCTGTAGTACAGGGAACACCAATGGAGGCAGCGGCTGTAGCACAGGGAACACCAATGGCGGCAGCGGCTGTAGCACAGGGAACACCAATGGAGGCAGCTCTTGTAGCACAGGGAACACCAATGGAGGCAGCTCTTGTAGCACAGGGAACACCAATGGAGGCAGCTCTTGTAGCACAGGGAACACCAATGGTGGCAGCCGCTGTAGTACAGGGAACACCAATGGCGGCAGCCGCTGTAGCACAAGGAACACCAATGGCGGCAGCGGCTGTAGCACAGGGAACACCCATGGCGGCAGCCACTGTAGCACAGGGAACACCAATGGCAGCAGCCGCTGTAGCACAGGAAACACCAATGGCGGCAGCCGCTGTAGCAAGGGGAACATCAATGGCGACAGCTGCTGTCACACAGGGAACACCAATGGCGGCAGCCACTGTCATACAGGGAACACCAATGGCGGCAGCCCTTGTAGCACAGAGAACACCAATAGTGACAGCCTCTGTAACACAGGGAACACCAATGGCGGCAGCCCTTGTTGCACAGAGAACACCAATAGTGGCAGCCTCTGTAACACAGGGAGCACCAATGGCATCAGCCTCTATAGCACAGGGAACAATGGCGGCAGCCTCTGTAACACAGGGAACACCAATGGCGGCAGCCCTTGTAGCACAGAGAACACCAATAGTGACAGCCTCTGTAACACAGGGAACACCAATGGCGGCAGCCCCTGTAGCACAGGGACCACCAATGGTGGCAGCGGCTGTAGCACAGGGAACACCAATGGTGGTAGCTCCTGTAGCACAGGGAACACCAATGGCGGCAGCCGCTGTCACACAGGGAACACCAATGGCCAATGGCGGCAGCCCTTGTATCACAGGGAACACCAATAGTGACAGCCTCTGCAACACAGGGAACACCAATGGCGGCAGCCTCTGTAGCACAGGGAACACCAATGGCGGCAGCCTCTGTAGCACAGGGAACACCAATGGCGGCAGTCCTTGTAGCACAGAGAACACCAATAGTGACAGCCTCTGTAACACAGGGAACACCAAGGGCGGCAGCCCCTGTAGCACAGGGAACACCAATGGCCAATGGCGGCAGCCCTTGTATCACAGGGAACACCAATAGTGACAGCCTCTGCAACACAGGGAACACCAATGGCGGCAGCCTCTGTAGCACAGGGAACACCAATGGCGGCAGCCCCTGTAGCACAGGGAACACCAATGGTGGAAGCCGCTGTCACACAGGGAACACCAATGGCCAATGGCGGCAGCCCTTGTATCACAGGGAACACCAATAGTGACAGCCTCTGCAACACAGGGAACACCAATGGCGGCAGCCTCTGTAGCACAGGGAACACCAATGGCGGCAGCCTCTGTAGCACAGGGAACACCAATGGCGGCAGTCCTTGTAGCACAGAGAACACCAATAGTGACAGCCTCTGTAACACAGGGAACACCAATGGCGGCAGCCCCTGTAGCACAGGGAACACCAATGGCCAATGGCGGCAGCCTTTGTATCACAGGGAACACCAATAGTGACAGCCTCTGCAACACAGGGAACACCAATGGCGGCAGCCTCTGTAGCACAGGGAACACCAATGGCGGCAGTCCTTGTAGCACAGAGAACACCAATAGTGACAGCCTCTGTAACACAGGGAACACCAATGGCGGCAGCCCCTGTAGCACAGGGAACACCAATGGCCAATGGCGGCAGCCCTTGTATCACAGGGAACACCAATAGTGACAGCCTCTGCAACACAGGGAACACCAATGGCGGCAGCCTCTGTAGCACAGGGAACACCAATGGCGGCAGCCCCTGTAGCACAGGGAACACCAATGGTGGAAGCCGCTGTCACACAGGGAACACCAATGGCCAATGGCGGCAGCCCTTGTATCACAGGGAACACCAATAGTGACAGCCTCTGTAACACAGGGAACACCAATGGCGGCAGCCCCTGTAGCACAGGGAACACCAATGGTGGAAGCCGCTGTCACACAGGGAACACCAATGGCCAATGGCGGCAGCCCTTGTATCACAGGGAACACCAATAGTGACAGCCTCTGTAACACAGGGAACACCAATAGTGACAGCCTCTGTAACACAGGGAACACCAATGGCGGCAGCCTCTGTAGCACAGGGAACACCAATGGTGGAAGCCGCTGTCACACAGTGAACAAAATTGGCGGCAGCCGCTGTCATACAGGGAACACCAATGGCGGCAGCCGCTGTCACACAGGGAACACCTATGGCGGCAGCCTTTCTTGCTGCTCAAACTCTCACTGTGGTCTCCTCTGCAGGGCGCCATTGTGGCGGTGACTGGGGACGGCGTCAATGACTCTCCGGCTCTGAAAAAAGCTGATATCGGCGTGGCTATGGGCATAGCGGGGTCGGATGTCTCTAAACAAGCTGCAGACATGATCCTATTGGACGATAACTTTGCCTCCATTGTGACAGGCGTGGAAGAAGGTTTGTAGAATCAGAAGTGTGTATGACTCTGGTGAGGACATTGGAGTGTAAGCTCTTCTGGCGCGCAGAAGATATAAATCTCTGTAATTAAGTGTAATAATAAATGTATAATTAGTTCACTGGCACAGCTGATTTGGTTCTTTTTTTTTTTCATCACAGGTCGGCTCATTTTTGACAACCTGAAGAAGTCCATCGCCTACACCCTGACCAGTAACATTCCGGAGATCACGCCCTTCTTATTCTTTATCATCGCCAACATCCCTCTGCCTCTGGGCACAGTCACAATCCTATGTATTGATCTGGGCACAGACATGGTAGGTACATATATGAAAGTCTCACTAACTAAAAGAGAGGAAGAAGTAGCACAAGGAGCCCCCGGGGCAGGGAGCATGCTGACAGGAGGAGAGAGAGCAGAGTGACAGGGAAGATAAGCTCATCAGTCTGCTGCTTCTCCTTTCACTTTCCGGTCATGGGGCTGGGGGGGAGGGATCAGACCTGTAAGTGTTACTGAACTGCAGCAGACAAAAATCATGTCTCCTGCCTCTCAGTGTCACTGTTCCCCACTTTGTGCGGTGGCTACCTAGTCATGGTGGCGGGATGAAGTGTCACGTGACCCAATTTATTTTCTTTTTTTACGCACTAGGTGCCCGCCATCTCGCTGGCCTATGAAGCTGCCGAAAGCGACATTATGAAAAGGCAACCCAGGAACCCGCGAACGGACAAACTGGTGAACGAGCGCTTAATTAGCATGGCATATGGGCAGATTGGTAAGTCTAGGCAATCTAAAGGCTTTATGAGAGCCTGTTACACATTTATGAGAAACCACTACGTCTTTTCAGTTAAAGGCCAACTTTTGGCTAAACTGAGAAGTCAGCAGTGGCAATAACTTTAGTGTGAAACTTTGTCCTGCAGTACCACTTTTTGGCCACAAGATGCCATCAGTTTTCCTATTTGACTGATGCCCAGAAGACGGAAGGAAAGACTGTGATTAGTGCCTGATGAAGGGAGAGCTGAGCCCCCGTAATGCGTTGGTTTGACCTTTTGATACCCTCTGAGGACACAGACAGCAAAACAATCCTGATGGAAGTTATAAACCTTCCACATGTTACTGGAAAATGCATTTTTTCTTCAGGGTTACACTTATTGCCCTCCTGCATTCATAATAATTGCACACACCTCTCCATGTGAGTTCCCCCGCAGTACCTCTTATTGGCCACAAGATGCCATCAGTTTTCCTATTTGACTGATGCCCAGAAGACGGAAGGAAAGACTGTGATTAGTGCCTGATGAAGGGAGAGCTGAGCCCCCGTAATGCGTTGGTTTGACCTTTTGATACCTTCTGAGGACACAGACAGCAAAACAATCCTAATGGAAATTATAAACCTTCCACATGTTACTGGAAAATGCATTTTTTCTTCAGGGTTACACTTATCGCCCTCCTGCATTCATAATAATTGCACGCACCTCTCCACGTGAGTTCCCCCGCAGTACCTCTTATTGGCCACAAGATGCCCCCAGTTTTCCCGTTTGACTGATGCCCAAAAAGACGGAAGGAAAGACTGTGATAGTTCCTGATGAAGGGAGAGTTGAGCCCCCGTAATGCGTTGGTGCGACCTTTTGATACCTTCTGAGGACACAGACAGCAATACAATCATGATGGAGGTTATACACCTTTCACACTCTACTGGAAAATGCATTTCTCTTTACACTTATTGCCCTCCTGCATTCATAATGAGTGCACACACCTCTCCACATGATTTCCCCCATAGTAACACTTATTGGCCACAAGATGTCCTCTGTTTTCCTGCTTGACTGATACCCAGAAGATGGAAGGAAAGACTGTGATAGTACCCGATGAAGGGAGAATAGAGCCCCTGAAATGCGTTTTTTTTTTTTTACTTTCTGATACCTTCTGAGGACACATACAGTAATACAATCCTGATGGAGTTTATAAACCTTCCACATGTTACTGGAGGATGCATTTTTACACTTATCACTCTCCTGCATTCATAATGAGTGCACACACTTCTCCATGTGATTTCCGCCATAGTAACTCTTATTGGCCACAAGATGTCCTCAGTTTTCTTGTTTGACTGATAGCCAGAAGACTACTGCATTCATAATGAGCGTACACACCTCTCCATGTGAGTTCTCCCGCCGTACCTCTTATTGGCCACAAGATGCCCTCAGTTTTCCTGTTTAACTGATACCTAGAAGACAGAAGGAAAGACTGTGATAGCTCCTGATGAAGGGAGACTTGAGCCCCCGAAATGCGTTGGTTTGACGTTGTGATACCTTCTAAAGACACAGACAGTAATACAATCCTAATGGAGGTTATAAACCTTCCACATGTTACTAGAGAATACATTTCTCTTCAGGGTAACACTTATCACCCTCCTGCATTCATATTGAGTGCACACACTTCTCCATGTGATTTCCCCCACAGTACCTCTTATTGGCCACAAGATGTCCTCAGTTTCCATGTTTGCCTGATACCCAAAAGATGGAAGGAAAGATTGTGATAGCTCCTGATAAAGGGAGAGTTGAACCCCAGAAATGCATTGGTTTGACCTTCTGATACCTTCTGAGGACACAAAGAGCAATACAACCCTGATGGAGGTTATAAACCTTCCACATGCTGCTGGAGAATGCATTTCTCGTCAGGGTTACACTTATTTCCCTCCCACATTCCTAATGAGTGCACATACTTCTCCATGTGATTTCCCCCATAGTAACTCTTATTGGCCACAAGATGTCCTCAGTTTTCCTGCTTGACTGATACCCAGAAGATGGAAGGAAAGACTGTGATAGTACCTGATGAAGGGAGAGTTGAGCCCCCGAAATGCGTTTTTTTTTTTACCTTTTGATACCTTCTGAGGACACAGACAGCAATACAATCATGATGGAGGTTGTGAACCTTCCACACTCTACTGAAGAATGCATTTCGCTTCAGGTTTACACTTATCGGCCCCCTCCATTCATAATGAGTGCACACACTTCTCCATGTAATTTCCCCCCCAGTACCTCTTATTGGCCACAAGATGTCCTCAGTTTTCCTGTTTGACTGATGCTCAGAATAGGGAAAGGAAAGACTGTGATAGCTACCTGATGAAGGGAGAGTTGAGTCCCCGAAATGCGTTAGTTTGGCCTTCTGAGGACACAGACAGCAATACAAACCTGACGGAGGTTGTGAACCTTCCACACTCTACTGAAGAATGCATTTCGCTTCAGGTTTACACTCATCACCCCCCTCCATTCATTGGTAATAGTACCACTTATTGGCCACAAGATGTCCTCAGTTTTCCTTATGCTCAGAAGACGGAAGGAAGGACTGTGATAGCTCCTGATGAAGGGAGGGTTGAGCCCCCAAAAATGCGTTGGCTTGACCTTCTGATAACTTCTGAGGACACAGAGAGCAATGCAATCCTGATGGAGGTTGTGAACCTTCCACACTCTACTGCAGAATGTATTTCTTTTCAGGGTTACATTTATCGCCCTCCTGCATTCATAATGAGTGCACACATCTCTCCATGTGATTTCCCCCCGCAGTACTTCTTATTGGCCCCAAAACGTCCTTCGTTTTCCTGATGCCCAGAAAAGGAAGGAAAGTCTGTGATAGCTCCTGATAAAGGGAGGGTTGAGTGCCTGAAATGCGTTGGCTTTACCTTTTGCTCTTTCAGCAAGAGTAATCTATCCTGGACTTATCACAAACTTGTAACGCTCTCATCCTTCCTTTACTTCTTGTTCTCTCTTACACCCGTCACCTGAACAGGAAGTGAGCGGAAATCCCTGTTAAGCAAACACAGGCAGCAATACAATTGCGATGGAGATTCTTCTACACTCTCTGGAAAATGTGATTCCCCGCAGCTTCCATTTTTTAATTAGCACAGCTTTTGAAGTGAGGAAAAAAAAAAAGAATCCGCCTTTATTTTGCAGGCATGAGCTGCAGAGGTGGATTTCCCCGCCTACGAAACAAAATTACAGATTACAGCCGAGCGGCGAGGGGCGCGGTGGACGCGGGGAGCCATGCGTTTTTTATTAAAACTCAGTCAAACATAATTCTGTGAATAATACAAGGGCTCCTAATTGTCGGGGCTTTCTTTGTATCGCAGCCGCTAAAATAAATGTTATTTGTGGGATTAATCGCTCCCCGCCGACGCCATGGCAGGGTACGCGAGAGCGCTTAGAAAATGAGCTCAGTTCTCTTTGAAACTGCCTTTTTTTTTTAAAGAGAAAGATCGCATTTATTATAGAAGACCTGTGCTGAGACACAGAGGCTGCTAATGCTGACTTCTGCCTGAAGATGCAAAGTGCCTGGCTGGGCTTTGAGACGCCGGCCCTGGAACAAGCATGCAGAGGAGGAATGACAAAGGGAGGCCCAAAACCCTCATTTGCATTTTAAATCTGACCTCTGGCCTTCCCTCCTGTCTTACAGGCTCCTCTCCGGGACTGAAATGGCTTACACTGATTTCAACGCACACTGTGAGCTTCTCACAATGCGCATTAAAAACTGCAGCAAATCAGATAGAGCCCATCTCATTTCCTGGCTGCAGGATGTCCAGCATCATTTAGCCTATTCCTCTCCAGGCTGACTGTCCCTGGCTCACTCCTTCCCAGCCTGACTGTCCCTGGTCCGCCCCTTCCCAGCCTAACTGTCCCTGGTCTGCTCCTTCCCAGCCTGACTGTCCCTGGTCCACCCCTTCCCAGCCTGACTGTCCCTGGTCCACCCCTTCTCAGCTTGACTGTCCCTGGTCCGCCCCTACCCAGCCTAACTGTCCCTGGTCTGCTCCTTCCCAGCCTGACTGTCCCTGGTCCGCCCCTTCCCAGCCTGACTGTCCCTGGTCCGCCCCTTCTCAGCTTGACTGTCCCTGGTCCGCCCCTTCCCAGCCTGACTGTCCCTAGCCTGTCCCTTCCCAGTCTGACTGTCCCTTCTCTGCCCCTTCCCAGCCTGACTGTCCCTGGCCCGCCCCTTCCCAACCTGACTGTCCCTGGTCCGCCCCTTCCCAGCCTGACTGTCTCTAGTCCGCCCCTTCCCAGCCTGACTGTCCCTGACCCATCCCTTTCTAGTCTGACTGTCCTTGGCCCGCCCCTTCCCAGCCTGACTGTCCCTAGCCTGCCCCTTCCCAACCTGACTGTCCCTGGTCCACCCATTTCTAGCCTGACTGTCCCTGGCCTGCCCCTTCCCAGCCTGACTGTCCCTGGCCCGCCCCTTCCCAGCCTGACTGTCCCTGGTCCATCCCTTCCCAACCTGACTGTCCCTGGTCTGCCCCTTCCCAGCCTGACTGTCCCTGGCCCGCCCCTTCCCAGCCTAACTGTCCCTGGTCCGCCCCTTCCCAACCTGACTGTCCCTGGCCCGCCCCTTCCCAGCCTAACTGTCCCTGGTCCGCCCCTTCCCAGCCTGACTGTCCCTGGCCCACCCCTTCCCAGCCTGACTGTCCCTAGTCCGCCCCTTCCCAGCCTGACTGTCCCTGGCCCGCCGCTTCCCAGCCTGACTGTCCCTGGTCCGCCCCTTCCCAGCCTGACTGTCCCTGACCCATCCCTTTCTAGTCTGACTGTCCTTGGCCCGCCCCTTCCCAGCCTGACTGTCCCTAGCCTGCCCCTTCCCAACCTGACTGTCCCTGGTCCACCCATTTCTAGCCTGACTGTCCCTGGCCTGCCCCTTCCCAGCCTGACTGTCCCTGGCCCGCCCCTTCCCAGCCTGACTGTCCCTGGTCCATCCCTTCCCAACCTGACTGTCCCTGGTCTGCCCCTTCCCAGCCTGACTGTCCCTGGCCCGCCCCTTCCCAGCCTAACTGTCCCTGGTCCGCCCCTTCCCAACCTGACTGTCCCTGGCCCGCCCCTTCCCAGCCTAACTGTCCCTGGTCCGCCCCTTCCCAGCCTGACTGTCCCTGGCCCACCCCTTCCCAGCCTGACTGTCCCTAGTCCGCCCCTTCCCAGCCTGACTGTCCCTGGCCCGCCGCTTCCCAGCCTGACTGTCCCTGGTCCGCCTCTTCCCAGCCTGACTGTCCCTGGTCCGCCCCTTCCCAGCCTGACTGTCCCTGGTCCACCCCTTCCCAGTCTGACTGTCCCTGGCCCGCCCCTTCCCAGCCTGAATGTCCCTGGTCCGCCCCTTCCCAGCCTGACTGTCCCTGGCCCGCCCCTTCCCAACCTGACTGTCCCTGGTCCGCCCCTTCCCAGCCTGACTGTCCCTGGTCCGCCCCTTCCCAACCTGACTGTCCCTGGCCCGCTCCTTCCCAGCCTAACTGTCCCTGGTCCGCCCCTCCCCAACCTGACTGTCCCTGGTCCGCCCTTTCCCAGCCTGACTGTCCCTGGTCCGCCCCTTCCCAGCCTGACTGTCCCTGGTCCACCCCAACCTGACTGTCCCTGGTCCGCCCCTTCCCAGCCTGACTGTCCCTGATCCGCCCCTTCCCAACCTGACTGTCCCTGGCCTGCCCCTTCCCAGCCTAACTGTCCCTGGTCCGCCCCTTCCCAGCCTGACTGTCCCTGGCCCACCCCTTCCCAGCCTATCTGTCCCTGGTTCGCCTCTTTCCTGCCTAACTGTCCCTGGCCCGCCCCTTCCCAGCCTGACTGTCCCTGGTCCGCCCCTTTCCAGCATGACTGTCTCTGGCCCGCCCCTTACCAGCCTAACTGTCCCTGGTCCGCCCCTTCCCAGCCTGACTGTCCCTGGCCCTCCCCTTCCCAGCCTAACTTTCCCTGGTCCACCCCTTTCAAGCCTGACTGTCCCTGGTCCGTCCCTTCCCATCCTGACTGTCCCTGGTCCACCCCTTCCCAGCCTGACTGTCCCTGGTCCGCCCCTTCCCAGCCTGACTGTCCCTGGTCCACCCCCTCCCTACCTGACTGTCCCTGGTCCGCCCTTTCCCAGCCTGACTGTCCCTGGTCCGCCCCTTCCCAGCCTGACTGTCCCTGGCCTGCCCCTTCCCAGCCTAACTGTCCCTGGGCCGCCCTTTCCCAGCCTGACTGTCCCTAGACCGCCCCTTCCCGGCCTGACTGTCCCTGGTTCGCCCCTTCCCAGCCTAATTGTCCCTGGCCCGCTCCTTTCCACCCTGACTGTCCCTGGTCCGTCCCTTCCCAGCCTGACTGTCCCTGCCCCTTCCCAGCCTGACTGTCCCTAGTCTGCCCCTTCTCAGCCTGACTGTCCCTGGTCCACCCCTTCCCAGCCTGACTGTCCCTAGTCCGCCCCTTCCAAGCCTGACTGTCCCTTCTCCGCCCCTTCCTAGCCTGACTGTCCCTGACCCGTCCCTTCCTAGCCTGACTGTCCCTAGCCTTCCCCTTCCCAGCCTGACTGTCCCTTCTCCGCCCCTTCCCAGCCTGACTGTCCCTTCTCTGCCCCTTCCCAGCCTGGCTGTCCCTGGCCCGCCCCTTCCAGCCTGACTGTCCCTGGTCCGCCCCTTCCCAACCTGACTGTCCCTGGCCTGCCCCTTCCCAGCCTAACTGTCCATGGTCCGCCCCTTCCCAGCCTGACTGTCCCTAGACCGCCCCTTCCCAGCCTGACTGTCCCTGGTTCACCCCTTCCCAGCCTAATTGTCCCTGGCCCGCCCCTTCCCAGCCTGACTGTCCCTGGTCCACCCCTTCCCAGCCTGACTGTCCCTGGCCTGCCCCTTCCCAGCCTAACTGTCCCTAGTCTGCCCCTTCTCAGCCTGAGTGTCCCTTCTCCGCCCCTTCCTAGCCTGACTGTCCCTAGTCTGCCCCTTCCCAGCCTGACTGTCCCTGACCCATCCCTTTCTAGTCTGACTGTCCTTGGCCCGCCCCTTCCCAGCCTGACTGTCCCTAGCCTGCCCCTTCCCAACCTGACTGTCCCTGGTCCACCCATTTCTAGCCTGACTGTCCCTGGCCTGCCCCTTCCCAGCCTGACTGTCCCTGGCCCGCCCCTTCCCAGCCTGACTGTCCCTGGTCCATCCCTTCCCAACCTGACTGTCCCTGGTCTGCCCCTTCCCAGCCTGACTGTCCCTGGCCCGCCCCTTCCCAGCCTAACTGTCCCTGGTCCGCCCCTTCCCAACCTGACTGTCCCTGGCCCGCCCCTTCCCAGCCTAACTGTCCCTGGTCCGCCCCTTCCCAGCCTGACTGTCCCTGGCCCACCCCTTCCCAGCCTGACTGTCCCTAGTCCGCCCCTTCCCAGCCTGACTGTCCCTGGCCCGCCGCTTCCCAGCCTGACTGTCCCTGGTCCGCCTCTTCCCAGCCTGACTGTCCCTGGTCCGCCCCTTCCCAGCCTGACTGTCCCTGGTCCACCCCTTCCCAGTCTGACTGTCCCTGGCCCGCCCCTTCCCAGCCTGAATGTCCCTGGTCCGCCCCTTCCCAGCCTGACTGTCCCTGGCCCGCCCCTTCCCAACCTGACTGTCCCTGGTCCGCCCCTTCCCAGCCTGACTGTCCCTGGTCCGCCCCTTCCCAACCTGACTGTCCCTGGCCCGCTCCTTCCCAGCCTAACTGTCCCTGGTCCGCCCCTCCCCAACCTGACTGTCCCTGGTCCGCCCTTTCCCAGCCTGACTGTCCCTGGTCCGCCCCTTCCCAGCCTGACTGTCCCTGGTCCACCCCAACCTGACTGTCCCTGGTCCGCCCCTTCCCAGCCTGACTGTCCCTGATCCGCCCCTTCCCAACCTGACTGTCCCTGGCCTGCCCCTTCCCAGCCTAACTGTCCCTGGTCCGCCCCTTCCCAGCCTGACTGTCCCTGGCCCACCCCTTCCCAGCCTATCTGTCCCTGGTTCGCCTCTTTCCTGCCTAACTGTCCCTGGCCCGCCCCTTCCCAGCCTGACTGTCCCTGGTCCGCCCCTTTCCAGCATGACTGTCTCTGGCCCGCCCCTTACCAGCCTAACTGTCCCTGGTCCGCCCCTTCCCAGCCTGACTGTCCCTGGCCCTCCCCTTCCCAGCCTAACTTTCCCTGGTCCACCCCTTTCAAGCCTGACTGTCCCTGGTCCGTCCCTTCCCATCCTGACTGTCCCTGGTCCACCCCTTCCCAGCCTGACTGTCCCTGGTCCGCCCCTTCCCAGCCTGACTGTCCCTGGTCCACCCCCTCCCTACCTGACTGTCCCTGGTCCGCCCTTTCCCAGCCTGACTGTCCCTGGTCCGCCCCTTCCCAGCCTGACTGTCCCTGGCCTGCCCCTTCCCAGCCTAACTGTCCCTGGGCCGCCCTTTCCCAGCCTGACTGTCCCTAGACCGCCCCTTCCCGGCCTGACTGTCCCTGGTTCGCCCCTTCCCAGCCTAATTGTCCCTGGCCCGCTCCTTTCCACCCTGACTGTCCCTGGTCCGTCCCTTCCCAGCCTGACTGTCCCTGCCCCTTCCCAGCCTGACTGTCCCTAGTCTGCCCCTTCTCAGCCTGACTGTCCCTGGTCCACCCCTTCCCAGCCTGACTGTCCCTAGTCCGCCCCTTCCAAGCCTGACTGTCCCTTCTCCGCCCTTTCCTAGCCTGACTGTCCCTGACCCGTCCCTTCCTAGCCTGACTGTCCCTAGCCTTCCCCTTCCCAGCCTGACTGTCCCTTCTCCGCCCCTTCCCAGCCTGACTGTCCCTTCTCTGCCCCTTCCCAGCCTGGCTGTCCCTGGCCCGCCCCTTCCAGCCTGACTGTCCCTGGTCCGCCCCTTCCCAACCTGACTGTCCCTGGCCTGCCCCTTCCCAGCCTAACTGTCCATGGTCCGCCCCTTCCCAGCCTGACTGTCCCTAGACCGCCCCTTCCCAGCCTGACTGTCCCTGGTTCACCCCTTCCCAGCCTAATTGTCCCTGGCCCGCCCCTTCCCAGCCTGACTGTCCCTGGTCCACCCCTTCCCAGCCTGACTGTCCCTGGCCTGCCCCTTCCCAGCCTAACTGTCCCTAGTCTGCCCCTTCTCAGCCTGAGTGTCCCTTCTCCGCCCCTTCCTAGCCTGACTGTCCCTAGTCTGCCCCTTCCCAGCCTGACTGTCCCTTCTCCGCCCCTTCCCAGCCTGACTGTCCCTGGCCCGCCCCTTCCCAGCCTAACTGTCCCTGGTCCGTTCCTTCCCAGCCTGATTGTCCCTGGCCCGCCCCTTCCCAGCCTGACTGTCCCTGGCCTGCCCCTTCCCAGCCTGACTGTCCCTGGCCCGCCCCTTTCATTTATTGATT
>JBBDGP010004749.1:0-112500 GCA_037952835.1 Lithobates septentrionalis | reverse complement strand
CTGAAATACCTTAATAGAAAAAAAAGTACTACATTATGGCCACTAGATGGAGCTGGTGTTCATATTACCAACAATACGGTGATCATTTGTTGTGCAAAGCCTGAAGACATCCGTATGGGGAATTATTTTGTACATAGACCCCATTTAGTAAATGATCCGCCCCTGTTGGCTCTTCCCCATTGATATTGTCTGTCTTTTCAGGTATGATTCAGGCTCTGGGTGGCTTCTTCACCTACTTTGTCATCCTGGCGGAAAACGGCTTCCTGCCGTCTCGGTTGCTCGGGATCCGATTGGACTGGGACGATCGCTCAATGAACGACGTAGAAGACAGCTACGGACAACAGTGGGTATGTACGGCAACTCCGACAATCCGTCAATGCTACTAAAATAAACCAAACTTCAACCAAAACCGAGCGAAACATGGACCGACCACATTCTAACTGTTGATTTTCTTTCCTGTTGCAAGTTGGAGGCGGAGATTTGAGACTGGCTATACATGTGACAATTACAAACAGTTTGTAATCAGTAAAGTGATCCAAAGTGATTTTAAGAATAAAGATAAAAGTGCTGTTTAATTAGAGCATCATCTAGATCTTTACACAGATAGAGTAAAAAGGGGTTCAATTTCCTATCAAAAACAAACAAACAAAAAGAAGAAGTTTTTCCTTGTATACACTTTAAAACCTTGAAAGAATAATTGCCAATGAATAGAACGCAAACAAAAAAATGTTTTGTTTTGTTTTTTACATAAATTAGTTTAATTCAGTTTCAAAATTTATTTCGTTTATTTGAATTTGAATCGATTTGAATTTTTTAAATTCCATTCGATTTCGAATCAAATTCCATTCGAAATATAATTTATTCTTTTTGAAATTAAAATTTTGGAAGATGGTTATATTCTTTCTATTCCATTCTATTCTATTGTCTTTTTTCTATTGTATTTTTTTTATTTTCTATTCTATTCTTTTCCTTTCTATTCTATTCTTTTCTATTTGAATTCAAATTAATTCTATTCCAAGTTAAAATTTTGGAAAACAGTTATATTTTTATATTCTATTTCATTCTATTTGAATCTATTCTTTTCTATTGTTTATTCTATTCTATTCTATTCAAATTCGAATCAATTCTATTCGAATTTTACATTTTGGAAAACGGTTATAATATTATATTCTTTCTATTCCATTCCATTCCTTTCTATTCTTTTCTATTGTTTATTCTATTCAAATTCAAATTTATTCTATTTGAAATTCAAATTTTGGAAAACGGTTCTATTATTATATTCTTTCTTTTCCATTCTGTTCCATCCTATTTTATTTTTTTTTCTATTCTATTATTTTCTATTCTATTCAAATTCTAATTTATTCTATTCAACATTCAGAAGATGGTTATATTCTATTTTATTCTATTCTATTCTGTTCCTTTATTTTCTATTCTATTTTATTCTATTCTGTTCCTTTATTTTCTATTCTATTTTATTATATTCTGTTGTTTATTCTATTCTTTTCTATTATATTCAAATTTGAACTCTATTCGAATTTTACATTTTGAAAAATGGTTATAATATTATATTCTTTCTATTCCATTCCATTTCATTCTATTCTTTTCTACTGCTTATTCTATTCTTCTATTCTATTTAAACTCAAATTATTCTATTCAAATTCATTCTATTCGAAATTCAAATTTTGGAAAACAGTTATATTATTATATTCTTACTATCCCATTCCATCCTATTCTATTATTTTCTATTCAATTCAAATTCTAATTTATTCTATTCGAAATTTGAATTTCAGAAGATGGTTATATTCTTTCTATTTTATTCTATTCTATTCTGTTCCTTTATTTTCTATTCTATTATATTCTGTTCTTTTATTTTCTCTTTTATTTCGTTCTGTTTTGCTCTATTCTTTTTTTTTCTATTCTATTTTTTTTAATTCTTTTATTTTGTATTCTGTTCTGTTTTACTCTATCATATTCTATTCTTTTATCCTCTATTCTATTCCTTTTCAATTTTTTCCTATTCTATTCCTTTATTTTCTAATCTATTTTATTCTCTTTGAAAATTAGAATTTGATTTGAAAACTATTCCAATTCGAATTTCGTCCGAAATTTCGATTCCTTATTTCGGATTTGTTTAAATTCATAACTGTTGTAATCTGAAATTTCGGATACAGTCCGAATTTCCGAATTAAAAAAAAATTTTTGTCCGAGTTTCAATTCGGAACAAAACAAATCGCACAGCTCTAATCAGCAGCAATGGTTGATAAACCAGGAACCCCGGTCATGTGACTTTCTGCTGCGTCCAATCAGGGGTTTCTTCCACTTGCAAAAAAAAAAACGCTAATTATTCATTCTATTCTTTTTTCAATTGCAAAATAATTGAAACGATTGAATGATTGATTGGATTTCCACATGCATGGCCAGCTTATCCCCTGACTGGTCGATATGGGCAACGCCCATTTTTGATGTTTTTATATGTCGGGCGGTGCCATTCATTTAGTCTCCTGCCATTTTTTTCCCCCAGACCTACGAGCAGCGGAAGGTGGTGGAATTCACGTGTCACACGGCGTTCTTCGCCAGCATCGTGGTGGTCCAGTGGGCCGATTTGATCATCTGTAAGACCAGAAGGAATTCCGTCTTCCAGCAAGGAATGAAGTAAGAACAGGGGAAGGCAGGAGGAAAAAAATGACCAATCGACTTAAAGGGGACTTACAATCAAAAATTCAGGTCGGCCAATCCCCTTTGTGGCTGCTGTTAAAAAAAAAAAAAATGGCAGCTGAACCTCCCTAGGCACTTCCTGGGATTCTCCGGATTTCATAAGGCTCCCATCTCACTCTTATTTCCTCCTGTTAGCTGCAGGAAACATCGGGTCCTGCGTGAGGCACCTATTGGCTGCTTGGGAAGAGGCAGCCAATCAGTGTCTCCCCTTTACTTTACGTCTGCCCTTATCTAAAAGGGGGAGGGGCCAGTCAGAATCCGGAGAACTCTGCTCCAGAAAAGCGATAAGTATGGGGGGGGGGGGGTGTTGTATTTGCATTTCTGTAATGGTAGCAGCAAGGGGGTTGTATTTATGGCCACCTCTGACCAGACCCGTCTCTCCTCAGGAACAAGATTTTGATATTTGGACTCCTTGAAGAGACGGCGCTCGCTGCTTTCCTGTCCTACTGCCCGGGGATGGATGTGGCCCTCCGAATGTACCCTCTCAAGTGAGTAGATCCTTGGTCCCCACGGGGGGGGGGGGGGGGGCACTTGCATATAAGGAACACATTGTAAAAGAAAAGGCAACACACCTACCCTTTTTGGCAGGCATGTCTTTTAAAACCAGCTTTTACTGTAATATTCACTTTCAATCTAGAGATGTCCCCTGCAGTACTTTTATTCTTCCACTAGATTTGCTTGGTCTGATGGCGAGCAATATTCACTTTCAATATAGAAATGTCCCCTGCAGTACTTATATTATTCCACTAGATGTCCTCAGTCTCATGGCCAGCAATATTCACTTTCAATCTAGAAATGTCCCCTGCAGTACTTTTTTTTTCTTCCACTAGATGTCCTCGTTCTGATGGCCAGCAATATTCACTTTCAATCTACAGATGTCCCCTGCAGTACTTTTATTCCTCCACTAGATGTCCTCAGTCTGATGGCCAGCAATATTCACTTTCAATCTACAGATGTCCCCTGCAGTACTTTTATTCCTCCACTAGATGTCCTCGGTCTGATGACCAGCAATATTCACCTTCTATCTTAGAGATGTCCCCTGCAGTACTTATATTCTTCCACTAGATGTCCTCGGTCTGATGACCAGCAATAATCACTTTCAATCTAGAAACGTCCCCGCAGTAATTTTATTCCTCCACTAGATGTCCTCGGTCTCATGGCCAGCAATAATCACTTTCAATCTAGAAGTGTCCCCTGCAGTAATTTTATTCCTCCACTAGATGTCCTCGGTCTCATGGCCAGCAATATTCACCTTCAATCTAGAAATGTCCCCTGCAGTAATTTTATTCTTCCACTAAATGTCCTCGGTCTGATGGCCAGCAATATTCACCTTCCATCCAGAGATGTCCTCTGCAGTACTTTTATTCTTCCACTAGATGTCCTCAGTTTGATGGCCAGCAATATTCACCTTCAATCTAGAAATGCCTCCTGCAGTACTTTTTGTCTTCCACTAGATATCCTCGTTCTGATGGCCAGCAATATTCACTTTCAATCTAGAGATGTCCCCTGCAGTACTTTTATTATTTCACTAGATGTCCTCGGTCTGATGGCCAGCAATATTCACCTTCAATCTAGAGATGTCCCCTGCAGTACTTTTATTATTCCACTAGAAGTCCTCGGTCTGATGGCCAGCAATATTCACCTTCAATCTAGAACTGTCCCCTGCAGTATATTTTTCAGCCACTAGATGTCCTCAGCCGTGTAACCAGCATCATTCAACCCACTTCCTTAAAGCGGATCTTCACTCATTTTTTTACACTTTCGCCCGGTGGCTTCTAAATATAGCACCGAGTGCTATATGGACATCAGTTTTTTTTGTTTTTTTTTCTTACCTTAAGATAAGTGGCCCGGCCTGTGTTCGGTCCCTGTGGCTGTGGGCGGGGATTTTGCGGGTATCCGCGTCATTTCCTATGATCGCCGCACTGTCTCCTGGGATCTCGTGTCATTCATCCCAGGAGTCAGTGCGGAGACCCGCTGTGAAATCTCGCGTGATTTCAACAGACGTTGATGGCGCTACGATTTCTGTTTACTGCGCATGCGCGAGATCGGGGATAGAACGGTGCATGCTGGTCGATCAGCAGCACCGTATCCCGGAAGAGGATGCCTGTGGGTTTCACATGCCCACAGGCAAGATGAAAACCGGCAGCAGGTAATTTTATAACATCATTTTATTGGAGAAAACTGAGAGCAGTAAGCTCTAAAACTGGAATGAGTCAGTTCAATATTTATATATATTAAACATTGTCATTTTGCCCCAAAAAAAAAAATATGTGGAGACAGTGAAACCCCGCTTTAAATTCAATAGGGATTTTAAAGGGACTTTAAAGCTGGATTTAAGCAAGAAGATGAAAAACAAAGAGCCTGTTAAAAAGATAAAATAACAAACGCAGCTTTTGCTTCAATCCAGAGATTCCTTCTGTTATACCCATTTTCTGCCACTAAATGGCCTCAGTCTGATGGCCAAGAGCATCATTCATCCTGGACAGTGAAAAGAAGAAGCAGCACAGGGATGAGCTCACCTCTCAGTCACTCTGCTTTCTCTTCCTATCAGCATGCTTGTGGTCAGCACATGAACTCATTGGCTCCTTGTGCCGCTTCTTCCTCTCACATCCCAGCCCTGCTGTACAGGGATACCTGGTCACGTTCAGTTACTTATACTGCTTGGATTTTTTAAAAAAAGACATTGAATGATGTATTAATGATTGCAGAGCTGCATTTTGTGTCTTTTAAATCTGCCCGGAGTTCAACTTTAAATAAAACATTTTTTTGTATAGATCTGAACATAAGGCCAATAAGAGGAAAAGAGGTATCAAAAGTAGGAGAGTCCCCATCATATGAGGGAGGGAGGATATATACATGATAATAGGGTAGTAGTCATGGATTCTGTAGGACCTTACTAATGCCTCCTTGGTGCAGTTGCCTATATGTCCAGCAGGGGTTGCTGCTAGCTTCCTATTATTGCACATGAATAGCCAAACGGAATGACCAATGCTCATAATTCCGGCTGTGTATTTAGCTGTTCAGCTGGGGTTCTGCTTGAAATTAGTTATGATAAAAAAATAAAAAATTAATTAGTTATGATGACATCACTAAATACATAAGTCTGACCAAAGACAATATCCTCTATGCAGGCTCTAATAATGACAAACACCCACAATGCAGACCATGTGATCTTTGCCTAAGATGAAAATGATATGTAGGAGATCAGGGCAGCAATTTTTTTATCCAATGCATTAAACAGACGTTTCTTTTCCTTTCCTCCCATGACAGGGTGACGTGGTGGTTCTGTGCCTTCCCGTACAGCTTACTCATCTTTGTGTACGACGAAGTGCGCAAATTCATCTTGCGTCGTGACCCCGGAGGTAAGGACGATCGCAACTCGGATTCCCCAACCTTTCATGTAGACAGATATTATTATATCACTGAACCTTTTTTTGCACAGAGGACTGGCTCATCCCTACACCTTTATTCTCTGTACAGCACTGCGGTATACGTCAGCGCTATATAAATGTATACTAATAGTGTGTGACTGTGGGAGGGATATTAGAGTGTAAGCTCCTCTGGTGCAGAGACTGATGTGAACAGCTCAGTCATCCATGTACAGCACTGCGGTATATGTCAGCGCTATGTAAATGTATAATAATAATAATAGTGTGTAACTGTGCTGGAGGACATTAGAGTGTAAGCTCCTCTGGTGCAGAGACTGATGTGAACAGCTCAGTCTTCCATGTACAGCACCGTGGTATATGTCAGAGCTTTTTTAAGTGTACAGTATAATAATAATAGTGTGTGGCTGTGGGGGGACATTAGAGTGTAAGCTCCTATGGTACAGAGACTGATGTGACTGGCTAAGTGTTCCCTGTACAGCACTGCGGTATATGTCAGAGCTATATTAATGTAAAATAATAATATGTGACTATGGGGGGGACATTAGAGTGTAAGCTCCTCTGGTGCAGAGACTGATGTGAACAGCTCAGCCATCCATGTACAGCACTGTGGTATATGTCAGCACTATAGAAATGTATACTAATAGTGTGTGACTGTGGGGGGCATTAGAGTGTAAGCTTCTCTGGTACAGAGACTGATGTGACTGGTTCAGTGTTCTCTGTACAGCACTGCGGTATATGTCTGAGCTATATTAATGTATAATAATAATAGTGTGTGATTGTGGGGGGACATTAGAGTGTAAGCTCCTCTGGTGGATGTGAACAGCTCAGTCTCCCATTTACAGCACTGCGGTATATGTCAGAGCTATATAAATGTACAGTATAATAATAATAGTGTGTGGCTGTGGGGGGACATTAGAGTGTAAGCTCCTCTGGTACAGAGACTGATGTGACTGGCTCAGTGTTCTCTGTACAGCGCTGAGGTATATGTCAGGGCTATATAAATGTATAATAATAATAGTGTGTGACTGTGGTGGGGACATTAGGAATGTAAGCTCCTCTGGTGAATGGATTAATGTCTCTGTACAGCACCATGGTATATGTCAGAGCTACAGTATATTATTATTATATAGTGACAACAGTTTGGACAGCACTTTACACTACATAAATATATAATAATAATAATAATAATAATAATAATAATAATAATGTGTGACTGTGGGGGGGGGGGGGGCATTAGAGTGTAAGCTCCTCTGGCGAATGGATTCGTTTTCTCTGTACAGCACTGTGGTATATGTCAGAGCTATATAAATATATAATAATAATAGTGTGTGGCTGTGAGTGACATTAGAGTGTAAGCTCTTCTGGCGAATGGCTCAGTGTTCTCTGTACAGCACTGCAGTATATGTCAGAGCTATATAACTGTATAATAATAGTGTGTGTGACTGTGGGGGGACATTAGAGTGTACATTTTTGTTTACTAAATCGGAGTTTCCACACAAGAATGGAACGTCCGCTTTTTGGAATCCTCCCCCCCTCCAGTGTCACATTTGGCACCTTTCAGGGAGGAGGGGGGAGCAGATACCTGTCTAATACAGGTATTTTGCTCCCACTTCCGGGCATTGATACCCGCGCCACCCACGGGTATCTATGCCACTAGCCGCTGTTGTTCCTCCCCCCGCTGTCTTCTGGGAGACACACAGGTCCCAGGAGAAAGCAGGGCCAATGGGAACGTGCAGCGCGTGACACGCATGCGCAGTAGGGAACCAGGAAGTGAAACCGCAAGGCTTAACTTCCTGATTTCCCTTACCGAAGATGGCGGCGGCAGCACCTGAGAGCCGAGGGACAGGTCGGCCTCGGGTGCCAACATCGTGGGCGCCCTGGATAGGTAAGTGTCCATATTTTAAAAGTCAGCAGCTGCAGTATTTGTAGCTGCTGACTAAAAAAAAAAAAAATCGGTGGAACTCCGCTTTAAAAAAATCATACAAACATACAGCTTATTAAAAAAAACATATTTACTAAAAAATAAACAACAACTAAACAAAAACAAGCGCGCTTACATCAGCAAGTAAAGAAAACCGGTTTCCTGACAAGATAACATAGAAAGAAACATATTTTATTGACAACAAAAAGAGACTACAAACCCCCGAACCTCAACTTAAACATAATCCAGGCTAAGAAACATTTTGAGAATTAATCGCCATCAGGATGCGATTCCAAAACCCCCCCATTAACCCCTCCCCCCACATCATTCACCCCGACTTCCACGTCATTCACCTTGCATTCTGCACCAGCCACTCTCATTCCCTTCCCACCTCCCCTCCACCATCATCCAATCCATCCCTCACCTCCACCCCTTGGTGTCTGCCGACCTCCAGCCGCACTTCTGCCACGCCGAGGAGGAGGGGTTGGCACCACCATACATTCTGGTCCAGCGCCCTCCACTGCCTTCACTACACTAAGAGAAACAATAGGTGCAGACACAGACTTGACAACCACACTTTCTGACACTGACTGGGGAACCACAGACTGGGGGGACCATGACACCACAGAGGACCTCACAGACACAGATTCTGACGGGACAGAGACACTAGGATCCCCTGGTACAACCTCTGCCAACCCAGACTCTTCTCTACCCAGACGGAAGAATTCCTACACTAGCTCTGGCTTATTGTGCAAAGCCTCGGGGCACCGGCTATAAGGGTGACCAACCTTATCACATAGGTTACATATAATGATGTTACAGTCCCTTGCCAGATGCCCCAATTCCTGGCACAAAGAGCACTTCTGTTTCTGGACATTTAGGGGAGAAATGTCCCTTGACTCCACATTTATGGCACACCTTAGATCAGGCATGTCCAAAGTCCGGCCCGCGGGCCAATTGCGGCCCGCGGTCTGGTTTCGGACGGCCCGCCTGGTAATTTTGACATATATATCTTTTGTGGCCCCCAACGAATCCCCGAGCACCGGGGGCCATAAAAGATAAATATGCTGGCTGCCTTGGAGGGGGCGGGACGAGCGCCGTACAGGATACAGGAGAATTTCCTGTTTACACGGCGTCCTGTGTAAAAGGAAGTCCTGTCTCCTGCGCTGCCATTGGACAATTGTTTTGTCCATCATAGGAGGCGGGACTTTCAATTAAAGAGGCTGCCGATAAAAACAGGAATTTCTCCTGTATATCTGTTGGCGCTTGTCCCGCCCCCTCCCTGTCTTCTCCAAGGCTGCAGATGGACATGAATCAGGCTGCACTGACGGCAATGGTGAGTCTGCATTCATGTCAATGTGGTGGGGGCTGCATTCATGTCAATGTGGTGGGGGCTGCATTCATGTCAATGTGGTGGGGGCTGCATTCATGTCAATGTGGTGGGGGCTGCATTCATGTCAATGTGGTGGGGGCTGCATTCATGTCAATGTGGTGGGGGCTGCATTCATGTCAATGTGGGGGCTGCATTCATGTCAATACCGTGGGGGTTGCATTCATGTCAATACTGTGGGGGTTGCATTCATGTCAATGTGGGGGCTGCATTCATGTGAATGTGGGGGCTGCATTCATGTGAATGTGGGGGCTGCATTCATGTTAATATGGTGGGGGCTGCATTCATGTCAATACGGTGGGGGCTGCATTCATGTCAATACGGTGGGGGCTGCATTCATGTCAATACGGTGGGGGCTGCATTCATGTCAATACGGTGGGGGCTGCATTCATGTCAATACGGTGGGGGCTGCATTCATGCCAATACGGTGGGGTGTGAATGAAAAACAGAAGTAGATATGTCAATACGGTGGGGGCTGCATTCATGGCAATGGAGTGGGGGCTGCATTCATGAAAATACGGTGGGGGCTGCATTCATGTCAATACGGTGGGGGCTGCATTCATGTCAATACGGTGGGGGCTGCATTCATGTCAATACGGTGGGGGCTGCAGATAGGCACTGATTAGGCTGCATTGATGGGCACTGACCCTTATTTTGCTTCACAGTTCTTTATTTAAAATTTAAGATTTTTTTCCTGAAACTTCCTTTTTAAAGTGAAGGTGCGTGTTATAAGCCGATTAAATATCCAAATAACACGCCCGAGCTCATCTATTCACAGCACAAAGGCAAAAGAATTCTTGTTGGGCCGTGTATTAGCGCTCGGACGGACACACTTAGACCAAATTTTATTGGTTTAAAAATGTCAGGCAAAATGGTCGGCCCTCAAGCATGTTCTATTCATCAAATCTGGCCCTCTTTGAAAAAAGTTTGGACACCCCTGCCTTAGATTGACCAGGGTAGAAGACATTAATCATATCTCTACCAATAAAGGCAGAGGAGGGCAAATGCTGGACCACATTCCCACACACACTCAACCTCATTGACACTGACCACCCCCCCCCCCCCCCCCGTCCAGATTCTTCTATCATCCACAATCGTTTTTTAGGGGACACAACGTTTCACCAAACCTCCTCAACCAGAACCACAAATCCTCAGGTGGTATAGACTCATTCCTTGTCAGGATAGTCACATTTTTTATCAAGGGCTGTCGTGAGACAACTTTGGGGACAAGCCCCTTCCAGTCCGGTTGGTCCCCATATACATGCTCATACCGCTCCAAAAACAGATCCAGCGATTCTGGATGCACAAATGACAAATCATATTCAAAGGAACCAGCCGGACTGATGAGAGCATAAATATCCTTTGCCTTAAATCCCATGGCTAGGATCTTATCCACAACCACCCTCCTGATAGGTGGAATACCTCCTCCTTCCCATCTGAGCTGTACCACATTCCTGCGTTTAATGGAAGAAGGTGCGTTAGGTGAAAGTCACACAACTGGCTCCCTTTCACCACCAGCAGCAGCATGACTTTGTCCCGACACAGCCTTAGCATAAATTCCTAACTGGGACAGATGACACATTAACTGGTTGCATAGGAATATTAACTGGCTGCATAGGAACCTCTGAAATCTGGTTTGGTAAATTACCCACCACTTGATCCTCCCTCCTCCCCTCCAGGACAACAGTCCCACCCACCATAGTCCCAGAAGTACCACAGATACCAGCAGTCCCCTCATCAAGTAAAGTCTTCTGTTTAGAAAAAACACCAGCTGTTTTAGCGTTCATAAGGCCCTCCTGCTCTGCAGTTTCAATGTTCATGCGACATTCCTGCTCTGCACTGTTAGTGTCCATGTGGGACTCCTCGCAGCCAGCTAATCCTGCATTCCCTGCTGATTGCAAGGATCTGTTGGCAGGTGCAATCTCAGGAAAGTCCTCCACACACTGAGACAGATTTTCAGCAAGCACCCCTTTACCAAGATCCTCATCTGATGAGTCGGTGCCGCTCAAGGAAGATTCCATTTCTATAATGGCCTGCAGCAATCTGCCATTTTCCTCAGCCTCCTCCTGAGATGATCCAGGCTGCTGGGGAGGGAGGGGGCAGATTCTGACTCAGACATGACAGATCCTGAGACAGGGGTAGTACTGGGGCCACCATGCAAAGCCACTTCCTTACCCCCCATCCATACTGTCACTGTTGCTCTGGCATCCACCCTCTGGCTGATGCTGGCACAGGTACTTTCTTTCATCTGTTGGAATCTCTCCTCATTCTCACACTTTTCTCTGAACACACCACTGCTCTCCTTCAGAGAGGCGACCAACTTCTCCTGCTTTTTCAATGCCTCTTCCAGAGACTTCAGCTTGGAGACTTCCATCTTACTGTTTCCAGACTTACTGTGCAGGGATTTCTTTTTCCTGAGATCTTCTTTCATGACAGCAAGTTTCTGTTCCTCCTTAGCAATGCGGCAAAGTCTGTTCACCACTTTATCCTGGAAGACTGGTAAGAACTAAGCATGCATAGGGACAGGCCCAGGATCCGTTGCAGCTTGAGCACATGGAGTAGACCTCAGTGCCTCTGGAGAGCCTCCACCTTCATCTCCCTCCACCCACTGCATGGTGGTTGGGGGAGAAGCCTGCAGGGCAGGCCCAGGCTTGATGTTTCCTCCAACTGAGAGCAAAGCAGAGTGAGCCAACAGCACCTTGCAAAACAGCACCACCTGTTGGAGAAGCTCCTCTGGTGCAGAGACTGATGTGAATGGCTCAGTGTTCTCTGTACAGCACTGTGGCATATATCAGAGCTATATAAATGTATAATAATAATAGTGTGTAACTGTGGGGGGACATTAGAGTGTAAGCTCCTCTGGTACAGAGACTGATGTGACTGGCTCAGTGATTTTTGTACAGCACTGCGGTATATGTCAGAGCTATATACATGTATAATATTAGTGTGTGACTGTAGGGGGACATTAGAACATTGCTGTGATCCTCAGCTCCATGATTCATTTTCAAGCATTCCCTGTGGTCCCATCTTTTAGCAGGAGACTAAAACTGAAATGTTAGATTTCTCAATCACAGTGGCCATGACAGTGTTTACATCCATGGAGTAGGTGGCCCCGCTCTAACATTACACAACTTAACATTACACAGATTATTCTCATGGAAAGTCTCATCAGTCATGTAGGACAGTCCCTGGGCTTCTAATTTAGACAAGCCCTGACATTTATCACGAAAGAAATGCTCAGAGGTCTACTTATCAAAAAATGTGCTGTGCTGATGTCTTCTTCATTCATACGTTTTTGTGAATAATCCCTGTCATGTGTCTATTATATGTATTTCCTATGATCGTCAGCTCCACCTAGTGGCCATAAAGCGGTATTTACACAATTGAGGTATTTGAGGAACATACCCCATTATGGCCACTAGGTGGATTTGTTGGTCATAGGAAATCCAAATTATCCCCCTGATATGTCTAATATGTGTATTTCCTATGATCGTCAGCACCATCTAGTGGCCATAATGAGGTATTTTCTGAAATACCCCAGGAAATACCACATTTTGGCCACCAGATGAAGCTGACAATACAATGGTACCTTGGATTGCGAGCATAATTATTTCCAGAAGAATGCTTGTAATCCAATGCACTCGTATAGCAAAGCGCATTTCCCCATAGGAGTCAATTGAAACTCAGATAATTCGTTCCACAGTGACTGCTATTGTATGCAGTACCGCATGTGGCCCGAGGTGGGGGGCGGAGACACTTGGAAACACTCAGTATCCGAGCGGCTCTGAGCGGCACCGGCGTCCCCCCCACCTCTGGTTAAATGCGGTACTGCACACCCCATTGGCTTGAATCCTGCTCGTCTTGCCAGACAACACTCGCAAACCGAGTCGGGATTTAAAAATTAGCTTGTATTGCGAAACGCTTGTTAACCACGTTACTTGCAATTCAAGGTATTTATGTAATAGGAAATGCAAATAATCCCCCTGATATGTCTAATATGTGTATTTCCTATGATTGTTATCTCCATCTAGTGGGCATTATGCAGCATTTTCCTGAAAAACTTTAGAAATACCGCATTATGGCCACTAGATGGACTTGCGGATCATAGGAAATGTAAATAACCCCCCCGATATGTCTAGTATGTGTATTTCCTATGATCATCAGCTCCATCTAGTGGCCATAATTCAGCATTTTCCTGAAATACTGTAGAAAATACCACATTATGGCTACTAGATGGACTTGCCAATCATAGGAAATGCAAAAAAATCCTCTGATATGTTTAATATGTGTATTTCTCATGATCATCAGTTCCATCTAGTGGCCATAATGCAGTATTTTACTGTATTACCGCAATCAGGAAAATACAACATTATAGCCACTAGGTGGAGCTGATGATCATAGAAAATATACACATTAGGGGGATTATTCTCATTTCCTATGATCAGCAACTCCTAGACTAAACCCCCTTCTTGACTCCTGACTAGACCCCCTAAGACTTTTGTCTATCATGACCAGAACCCGATCTTCGGGGTCAATAAATGTTTAAAAAGGTAAAGGTCTATTTTATAAAAAGCAGCACTGAGTTGTCTATTTTTGTTTCAGTTTCTGATTATTTCTGATTTTTATTATTATGTTTCCAGGATGGGTGGAGAAAGAGTCGTACTATTAAAGACTTGGCATGCCAAGAAGGAACCAGGAACCATCTGGGACGGAAGAATGCTGATGCTGTGAATTAGTTGGTTTCATAATACCCTAAGCATTCATTTTTTTTTATCCTGCTGTGTAAGCTCAAGGGTGGGGGTGGGGAAAGGTTAATGACATGAGCGGGACATAAGCAGTCAAGTCAACTATCATTTTTGGTCCTTAAAGCTTCCTGTACTCAGCAAAGGTCAAATTCAGCCTTTCAAGAAATGTTATTGTCCGCCTGGGAACTTCCTACCTTTTTCCAAACAAAGGTTTTTATCCAAATTTGCACTCTTTTCACAAAAAATTGCCAATTTTTGTAAGAATACTCCAACCAAATTTACCATCGATATTGCAGGACTTCCTAAAAATTTGTTACCATTTAATTCTGGTTGAATTCTATCTAAAGCCAAAAGTATTTTTTTTTTAAGTTTTGGATGAAATGTGGAAGAATTACTATCTGTATCTCTGTTCGGGAGATTCACCATTTATTTTTGTTGTGGTGGTCATTGTCATATAGGGGCATAATGTGGTGGGAAGTCCAAAAATTCCAAGGCTTTCACCAAAACCGAAGGTGGCAGCTAGCATTTCCCTTTGCTGTGAAGAGATTTTCTTCCTGCTGTCCTGACAGATAATGATGGAAAATCTCTTTTAAAAAAAAGACCTAATGGTGGCTCCAACCCTTCACCTCTCCAATCCAAAAAACTTTAAAAAATTGACTTTAGATAGACTTTAATGGAAACTGCACGATGTACAGTCAAGGGCCAATGCTGAAGCCTTCTAAATTACAAAATTGGAACTCCAATAAGCCACCAGCATACCACCAACGGAGTTAAAAAAAAAAAGCATGAAACCTTTTTTCAAACAATCTGTCAAACGGGAGGACCAAACAGGAGGACTTCCAGTCGTCATCATCCATTGGATTTTCTATGCCGCCAAGTAAAGCATTTTTAGAACATTTTTTGAGTGTCCCTTAGGTGGTGTCCATGGATACTCCACATCTTAACCTCAAAGATGGTGTAGAAGTTGAGTTGGTTGTTCAATTGTCTGATTGGACAACCGCCTTCCATGATTGAGGCCTTGGGAACCACATACATAACTGCTGGTGTCGGTCAATAACCAATAATATAGAAGCCTTCAGAGATGGAAGAAATGCTCAGTTCACCCACCCCTTGAGTTAGTTGTTCAATTCTCTAATTGGACAACCTCCTCCAATGGTCGAGGCTTAGGAAACCATACCCATACCTGCTGGTCTCAGTAAGTAACCAATGATACGGCAGACTCAAGAGATGGAAGAAACACTTGGTTCACCCACCCCTTGAGTTAGCTGTTCAGTTCTCTGACTGGACAACCTCCTTCCATGGTTGAGGCCTAGGGAACCACACACATACCAGTTGGTCTATGTCAATAACCAATACTATGGAAGCCTTCAGAGATGGAAGAAATGCTCAGTTTACCCACCTCTTGAGTTGGTTCTCTAATTGGACAACCTCCTCCAATGGTTAAGGCTTAGGAAACTGTACACATACCTGCTGGTCTCAGTAAGTAACCAAAATTATGGCAGCCTCAAGAGATGAAAGAAATGCTTGGTTCATCCACCCCTTGAGATGGCTGTTCAGTTCTCTGATTGGACAACCTCCTTGCATGGTTGGGGTCTAGAGAACCACACACATACCTGCTGGTCTCGGTTCGTAAATCAATAACCAATTATATGGCAACCTCCAGAGATGAAAGAAACTCTCAGTTCTTCCACCCTTTGGAGGGAGTTGACGTTTCAGACTACATTGGCAGCATTGGGTGGGGTTATCAAGGTAAAGGGCACTCCTGCTTTGGCAACATTCAGTAAATGTTCCTCTTGGCGATGTATTGAATGTCATAATGAATGTGGTTGACGTCCTCCTTAAAAGGGAGCTGTGAGGATTAAAATATAGGACCTACCATGCCTGACTTAGTTTATAGGGACTGTAGGCTCCAGGATAAATGAAGACCTACAACTTTAAAAGCCAAGCCAGCCATGGCACCTACAATTTCCTTTCCTGACAGGTGCCTTTTAACTGCACACAAAGGTGTCAGCCATTTTTAGAACCCAACTCATATTTTGCTAAGCCATCAGTGATGTCAGCAGGTTCTTCTGTTAGGTCAACAATTCCCAGGAAGTTAATAGGTAGAGGCATTGTTCAAGCGACAAAATGGCGGCCAATAATGGGTTTGCATTAATTTCTGTACAACTAACCAGGATGACCCGGTACCCCTTTTCCTTCTAGGTGATCCATACAGTGTCTTGCCTTACTTTTTACAGTCTGCTGTCCTATATAACCCTGTACTTTATATAATGTCTATGTTTGTAAAGATTACCTTGTCACATTGCTCTGTGTGTTTATTTAAAGCGTCTTAACAGTTTTTGTGTACTCTTACCCACCACTCCACTCCACTTGAAAACATGGCAAACTGGGAACCTCTGCCTGCAATGCATGGGGGAAATTCTCAGACACGCCCACTTCAGCCTCCTTGCTCTCTCTTTCATACAGAACTTCCACAGTTGTAAGACATTGCTCACATCCGTGAGTGACATGGGAAGTAGAGAGAAAGAGAGAAGATACACAGGGCTTATTTCAGGAAGTACACACCCAGTGACCCTGTGAGGTGCTTTAGGAACTCTGCCTGCAATGTAGCCCGAGGGCCTGATACATTTCTCACATTCACTTCCCAGTTCACAAGAAACAGATCATTCTTCAGGGGATGAGGAGCTCTGGATCACTCCGGGTGTATTTAAAAGGTTCTAATTTTTTAAGTTGTAGCCAAGTGGCAGGTCCTTGAAATCTATGTATAAAACAATTGCTGTACGAATAGGACAAACATTCACAAAAATTGCCATAGTTTGTCTGACATGATTACTTCCAATGGTCGCATGTGCCATCTAGTGGTAGTAGTAGTTAGTAGTTCTTTAAATACCTCAGTCAAGAAGAAACTGTATAGTGGCCATTAGATGGCGCTGTCATAGGTAATTATCATATTAGGAAATTATGTCGATTTTTTTTTGTTGAGGCTGTGCGAATGTTTGACGCAATACATTTTTTTTTAATAAATAGATTTTCTGAGAATGGTCCTGGTCTTTAGGAAAAAGGGTAGGAGAGCCACTCCATGTACTGTATAAAAATTCTAAAATGTAATTTTATTTAAGATCGCCAAGGCAAATTCAACGCATTTCATCAGTTTCCCCCTTCTTCAGAGCTTATGAATGTACAGTATGAAACCATAGATAAAATCAATGTCTTATCTAAAGCAACGCACAATTATTTTATAATGTTTTTTTGTATCAGACATTGATTATATCTGCGTATCATATGGTTTTATATATTCAAAGCTCTGAAGAAGTGGGACAACCCTCGAAACACTTTGGTTTTTCCTTGACGATCTTGAATAAAATATTTTTCTGGACTATTATACATGGAGCAGCCTTTCTATGTTTTATCCTATATAGAAAACAGAGAGTAAGTTACGCATTTGGGCCCCTTGAACACAGGAAATTCTCTGCTACAAGTCACTCCACCCCACCCCCACTTGAGAACTGGGAGTTGAGGGCAAAACAAGATGTCCATGCTCATAAATTGAATGCAGAGAAAGCAAGCCTCTGCACATCTGAGGGTATCACTAGTATCCATGTTTATTGTATCCACGAACATGACTCTGACAGTACCTGCCCTAGGACGCCTATACAACGTGTTTCGCCCACAAGGACTTAATTATAGAGATTATTCTTTACTAAGAAGGAGGTCATAATACTGCAGGGGTCACTGGTATCCATGTTTATTGTGCAGGATATCCACAAACATGACTATGACAGTACACGCCCTAAGAACGCCCTTAACAACACGTTTCACCCATAAGGGCTTAATTGTAGAGAGCTTTTCTTGTTCTTTACGGAGAAGGAAGTCACCACACACCAGAGGGATCACTAATATCCATGTCTTTTGTGGAGGATATCTACAAACATGACTCTGACAGTACCCGCCATAGGACTGACCAACCAACGCATTTCGCCTTAATTGTAGAGGCCTTTATTGTTCTTTACAAATAAGCAGGCCACTGGACACGAGGGGGGTCACTAGTATCCATGTTTATTGTGCAGGATATCCACAAACATGGCTCTGACAGCACCTGCTCTTACCAATGCTTTTCATCCACTGGGGCTTACTGTCAGAAACCATGAATCAGACTGAGACAGAAGTACAGTTAAATCTCACTTGTTTAATAATAATAAAAAAGGGTAAACAGAGTAAACGTAGTCAAAACATAGCCAGAGTTCAGGAACTAGAAGGGATAGTCAGACAAGCCAAAACGTCAGGGAGCCAGAGATGAGCGTAGTTGAACAGCAAGCAGGATCTAGAGCCTGAGATCATCTGGGCTGGACGGCTTAAGTAGGCAGGACTGACGAGCAGGATATCATCAACAGTTGAGTCACTGTGGAGAGATAGGAGCTGGCAATTAGCCAATAGCTGAGTGGCCAGCTCAGAGAAAGAGCCCAGCCCTGACAGTACCCCTCCTCAATGACCCCTCACCCTCGGAGGGCCACCAGACTTGAGGGGAAAATGTCTATGGAAATCACGAAGGAGGACAGGTGCATGTACGTCTGAGGATGAGACCCAAGAGCGTTCCTCCGGACTATACCCTTTACAAGACAACTTCCCCTCCAGTGGGGACTGAGTTTATCTATCCCTAAAAAAATTGTCTTGGAGGGGTCCCCATTATGGGCAGTTAAAAACTGCTTAGATACCAAATGTTTGGCGAACCCCTTCATAATATTGTTGATGTGCTCATTTAAGCGAACTTGGAGGGGGTGTTTCATCCTACCCACATACTGCAGTCCACAAGGACACTGCAGTAAGTAGACTACCCCCTCAGTAGAACACGTGATGAAGGGCTCTATCTTGTTTCCCTTGGACGTGTGTCTAGAAACAAAGCTTGTATTTCTCTTAGCTCTACTTCCATTAAGAGAACACACTTGACATTGTCTACATTGATAATAGCCCGTGAGTTCTCTAAAAAATTGAGGTTTATTGTTTGGGGGTTAAGGACATTGGGAGCCAATTTATCCCTCAAGGAGGGAGCACCCCTAAAGACCACCCGAGGTTTCATTGGCAAGATGGTATTCAGTATTCTGTCATTACCTAGAATATGCCAATATGTTTGACATTCTGATGTTGATTAGAAAAACTTGTGATAAATGGAATTTTGAAAACATTATCCATACCCTGTTCGGAAGATCTTTCTTTCAATAAATCTGCCCTGTCTAAAAGCATAACCTGATTGAGAGTGTCGGACAAAGACTTTTTGGGGTACCCTTTGTCCAAAAATCTCTGTGTAAGGGTCTCAGCTTGCACCAAAAATCCCTCAGGTTCAGTGCAATTACGCTTCAGCCTCATATACTGGCTCTTAGGCACTGACCTGAGCCAGGAGGCATGGTGACAACTATCCCCTGGAATGTAAGAATTTCTGTCGGTAGATATACAAAATGTAGAGGTGATAAACGAATCACCCCTGACAGAAATTTTAAGATCCAAAAAGTTAATCTCCCTACAGTTTGCCTCATATGAGAGATGTATCCCCCTATTATTTAAGTTGAGTGAAGCCATAAATTCATACAGGGAAGCCTCACTTCCATCCAAAAGAAGGAGGATATTGTCTATGTATCGTGCCCATAGGACCACCTCTGGTCCCCCCTGAGCATAGACGACATCTTCCTCCCACTGAGCCATGAATAAATTCGCCAGGCTTGGGGCATATTTAGCTCCCATAGCGACATCCCTATCCTGGCGAAAATACTGACCATCAAACCAGAAAAAATTGTGGGTAGCAGTGAACTCAAGAAGTTCCATAATGAAGCTGACCTGTTCTCTCAGGAGACTGGAGCCCCGATCCAAAAAATATATAACAGCACCCAAGCCCAGTTCATGAGGGATGATCGTGTACATCGAGGTGCCGTCCACTGTCACCGACCACATCCCTTCTTGTGGTGTCCATCTTGATAGGAGATTAGTAACATGACTTGTATCCTTAACGTATGAGGGCATGGTGCGTACCAAAGGTTGTAAGAAGAAGTCTATGTACTTGCCCACCTGGGACGTAACGGAGTCAATACCGCTAACTATTGGGCGACCCAGGGGGGCAAGTGATTTACAAGTAAAACAGGCGCAGTGCAACAGTACCTCTATAGAGTATACCTTGATAGTCCAGGGGGGTCGGAAACTATATATGATGATTATATATATATAGAGACTGGTCAGTCAGGGCTGCCACCAATGGAACCAGAAGCAAGGTCCAAACAGGCTGAGAAAAAACAAGGAAGATGGGGCGCCTCTGAGTATGTATCAATAAACATTTATTATAAAAAATAATATCCACTCACATGGAAGATAGCATATCTGCATTCAGGCATGTCTCTGGATGAGAGGAGAGGGACTGCGAGCTTCAGCATGTCCACAAACGGCTGGCGAATCCACATGGGATGATGTGAGGTGGTGGGGCACAGCGGTTCTTCTCCTTGGCACACAGAACTGAGATGTGATGGTATGTAGAAGCATCCAGGCATGTGTGGGTTCCAGTGGAGGGGGAAGGAGGACGCCGGGTCCTGTCACAAACAGTGCCGTGATGTTGTCAGTCTCCTCTGGTAGCACGGCCATGGAGAGGGAACCAGAAAGAGGCTTGGCACGCACAGCAAAGCGTGGTGCGGAGCCGTGACGTCACCATACTTTTGGACAGCATATATATAGTAATAGTATAGTTATATAGTAAGCAATATGCTTACTATATAAAGTGGTGCGTCAGAATGCAGCCTGTGCCCCAGGACGACGTCAGATTAGAGACGAAGCACGCAGGGAGGAGCGACATGCCGACGTCACCACGCTCTTTACATCCCGTTTGCACGGGCATTTGTATTGTTTTTTTATTGAATTTTGTATACGCTTTGCAAGCGATACTGCTTTTATATTTGAATAGACAACCATCTGGTTTTATCCATGGCGATTTTCCCTGCCCTTTCTTTCTGAGCTGACTTCGCCTCATCGCCACTTGTACCGTGTATGGGTCCAGAAGCTGTACCTTCAACCACCTTCCCGACCAAACGGCTTACTACGTCATGTGACCAGACCAGACATCCGAAGTCTTTGGAGGAAAAGGCCCTGGCTGGGTATTAGCCACAAGTGTCTAAACTTGTGCCGCTGGTAAGCGTGCACTTTGTGCGGTGGTGGTTTCATTTTGTTCGTTTCATAAAGTCACAAGATTTTCCCTGAACTTTTGGCTGCTGGTCCGTTCTCCATTGGAGGAGCCCTTAAAGTTTTCATTGTTTATTGGAGGACTTTAAATAAGTCACATGCTTCACTGTCTGGGCCTTTTTTTTATCACTTTTTATTCATTTATTTTGTTTTATGTTTGCATATTTGGTTAACATGTCACTTTAAGAGCACAGCCCATTTTTTTATCTATTTATTTATGAGCGTGTGTGGAGTAGTATTCTGGAAATATCTGATGAAGGTAGGTGGGAGTGAACTTTCTGACTTTACCGCAGCTGGAGTGTTTGCTGAACAGCTTCAGTAGCTCAATTGCCTAATATTGCTCCTTAATTGGCTGTATTTAGCCATCGCGGCAGCCACCTTATCCGCAAACAATATCCCACGTTTTAATTAGATGCTGTGTTCCTAAGTGACAGCGATGGGCTAAGGAGGGCTGGTTCACCGATATCTCGGCTCCGTCTATTAATACCCCGGCCCAGCTGGCAGCTGTGATATGTAGCACTCTCTGAAATAAGGTACGAGGCTGGCCGGGCACGGATAAAGTGTGCTTCATACCAATCCCATATCATTACACCTCCCATATGGGGGCCCCTCCATACATCCAGGGAGCCGCGACCTTTTCTGACCTCACCTGTTCACTGCACAGCACTACACCAAAAACCCATCACCGCTCCATCAAAAAAGATCATCGCTTTGTCCAAGACCTATCACCGCTTCATCCAAAACCGATCACCGCTCCGTCCAAAACCAATCACCGCTCCGTCCAAAACCAATCACCGCTCCGTCCAAAACCAATCACTGCTCCATCCAAAACTGATCACCGTTCGATCGAAAACCGATCACCGCTCCGTCCAAAACCAATCACAGCTCGATCAAAAACCGATCATCGCTCCGTCCAATACCTATCACCGCTTCATCCAAAACCGATCACCGCTCCGTCCAAAACCAATCACCACTCAATCAAAAACCGACCACCGTTCCGTCCAAAACCAATCACAGCTCGATCAAAAACCGATCATCGCTCCGTCCAAGACCTATCACCGCTTCATCCAAAACCGATCACCGCTCTGTCCAAAACCAATCACCACTCCATCCAAAACCAATCACCGCTCCGTCCAAAACCAATCACAGCTCAATCAAAAACCGATCACCGCTCCGTCCAAGACCTATCACTGCTTCATCCAAAACCGATCACCGCTCCGTCCAAAACCAATCACTGCTCCGTCCAAAACCAATCACCACTCAATCAAAAACCGACCACCGCTCCATCCAAAACCAATCACAGCACAATCAAAAAATGATCACCGCTCCATCCAAAACTGATCACCACTCTGTCCAAAACTGATCACTGCTCCATCCAAAACTGATCACTGCTCCATCCAAAACTGATCACCGCTCCGTCCAAAATTGATCGCCGCTCCGTCCAAAACTGATCACCGCTCCGTCCAAAACTGATCGCCGCTCCGTCCAAAACTGATCGCCGCTCCCTCCAAAACTGATCGCCGCTCCCTCCAAAACTGATCGCTGCTCCATAGAAAACTGATCACCGCTCGTCCAAAACTGATCACCACTCTGTCCAAAACTGATCACCGCTCCGTCCAAAATCGATTTGTGAATAATCACTATTGAACAATGCAACACATATGGTGTCAATTGGAAATATAATCAATCAGAAATTATCTATTACAAATGACCACTAACAGTCTAATTAAAAAATGTAATTTATGTATTATTATTATTATAATTAATTATCTGCATTCATTATAATTATTAATACAATTAATTCATATTATTATTAATTTATTTTTGGTATTAGTTTAAATCATATAATCAATTAATTTAGATTTCCATTAAATTTGCAGCATGAAAGATTTTTGTATTAATAATTAGATATAAAGGGAAATCTGTTGTAGCTAAAGGTTGTCATACACGTATCGATTTGTGAATAATCATTATTGAACAATGCAACACATATGGTGTCAATTGGAAATATAATCAATCAGAAATTATCTATTAAAAATTATCACTAATGGTCAAGAGTCCCTTCACGATCTTACGTCACAAAACTCGATACAATAAAAAAAAAAAACACCCCTCTTGACCTTTTTTTCTGTTTACTTTTTGTAAGATATAAAAAAATTTAATAAAGAAATTGAAAAAAAAAAAAAAGATCACTAACAATCTCATTTAAAAAATGTAATTTAATGTATGTGATATTATAATATTTGTATTCATTATGATTATTATTAAAATTCATTATTATGTTAATTTTATTAATTAATTTATTAGTTGAACTTATATAATCAATTAATTTAATGTATTAATAATAATTATTATGATTCATTTATTTATTTATTTTATTAATTTAATTCATTCAATCATTTAATCATTCTGTATTAATATCGCTCTTTAACACAAATGCAGATAATCGATCGATAAAACTTTGTCCCGGCCAATGGGCGCTGTTCCAGGGAAGAAAAATCACCACCTGAGGTCTCTTCTGATACCCAGTAGGGATTTTAAAGCTAAACTCCAGGCAGAAGATAAAAACGAACAGCCTGTAAAAAAGATAAAATAACAAACCACGCTTTTGCTATAATCCAGAGATTTCCCCTGCAATACTTCTTTTCTGCCACCAGATGTCCTCAGTCTGCTGACCAACAGCATCATTCGTACTGGACCCGCCCTCAGCCCGTGACTGGACAATGAAAGAAGAAGCAGCACCGTGATGAGCTAATTTCTCTGTCACTCTGCTCTCTGCTCCTATCAGTATGCTGGTTGTCAGCCCATGAACTGATTGTCTCCTTGTGCTGCTTCTTTCTCTCACGCTATAGTCCTGCTGTACAGGAATTGATTGAAAGGCAAGATATTTGTTTGTTTTTTTGCAAATATTTTTTAAGCAGGTATTAAAATCAAACCATATATGGCCAACATAAAGGTGCGCTTGAACATTTTTCCTGGACTCGCACATCCATTGGCAGACCCAGGACCAGCATGGTGGGTGCCCCCTGGGGTAGAGGGAACGGGAGACCAGTGGATATCCGTTTGAAGACCCCCCCCCTTCCTGCTAATGACCCGGAAGTGAAGTGCAGTGCCAGGACAAGGTCACTTATAGCCTCCCCAGCACTAATGCCGCCCCCCCCCCCCCAAAATACAAAAAATCAGCCCTCCTATTACAAATCCTCCACCCCTCAAATTTCCTTCTGTGTATACATTCTCCCTCCACTCCAAATCCCCCTCTTCCGGCCCCCTGCTGAAATCCCCCCACCTAGCACAAATCTTTAACCCCTCCATCCCCCAAATCCCCCCAGCACAAATGCCCCCCTAAAACAAATCACCCCCCTCCTAGTACAAATCCTCCACCCCTCAAATTTCCCTCTGAGTATACATTTCCCCCCACTCCAAATTCCATTCTTAGCACAAATCCCCCCCCCCACTAGCACAAACACCCCCAATCATTCCTTCTAGCACCCCCCAAAAAAAAAAAATTGGACACTAAGCATCATGATTACCTTCTGAGCATAATTTCCCCTCCTCCCAGTATAAATCCGCCCCCTGCTGAAATCCCCCCACCCAGCACAAATCTTTAACCCCTCCGTCCCCCAAATCCCCCCAGAACAAATGCCCCCCCCCCAAAAAAAAATATTAAAAAAATATATCCGTTTCAAGTGCACATTCTCTCCCCCCACTCCAAATCGACCCCCCTAGCAAAAATATCCCCCCCCCAAAAAAGTCTCCTCCTAGCACAAATCCCCTCTACCATATCACCTCTTCTAGCACAAACCCCTCAAATCCACCCTCCTAGCACAAATATCCCCCCTCCTAGCACAAATCCTCTTCCCCCATCCCCCCTCCCAGCACAATCACCCCAAATCACCACTCCTAGCACCCCACCCCCCCAAATTTCACACACAGAACAATTCTTACCCCCTGCTACTCCCCAAATTCCTCTTCCCAATACAAATCTCCTTCCTTCTCAATCTCCTCATGGTGCCCCCCCAATCTCACATTGAACTACAGTGCCCAGGGCAGCCGCCCCTCCTGCCCACCCCCTTGTCTGGGCCCTGGTTATGTGTAAAACCTTACTTCACGGTCCTGGTGACCAATATGACTAAGCCCAGTGGTCGGGGGCGAAACGCGTCAGTGGCATGTCCTGGGAGGAGTGGGGGCTGAATCCACTGTCATCACTTCTTACCCGGGCTGTTCCTTCAGAGTGCGCCGTCCCATCCTTCCTCCTGGGTCCTGGTGTCACTTTCCCCAGCCAATATGGTGAGGAAGACGCTGATGGAGCGCAATCTAAGGGTGACTTTTAGACCCCGGAAGTCTCAATAAAGAGAACCTGTCACCAAAAAAATGCATGTGATAAAAAGAAAAAATTTGTAAAAAGAAAAAAAAGTGCAAAAAAGGTTAGTTCCGCCTAAACATTTAAAGTCCCCCCCCCAAAAAAAATATTTTTAAGCCCCCCCAACTCCCAATGTACCAATGTATAAACATAAATGCATGCCATGGGGGGGGGGGGGGGGGCGCCTATGCACTAAAACCTCAATTGCACTACACATGTTCCATATCGCTGAGCGCGGCAGAGTGAGATCGATAATTCTTGGCCCGTTATTCACCTGATGACCTGTAGGGGCTATTAAAGCGCCACCTATGGATAATATAGGGTACTGCACTTTGTTGCTGTTTCACAGGCGCACACAGTTTTCAGGCTTGGCATGTTGGGTATCTAATTAATAGGTGCAACCTATTAACCTCACTTTTTATATTTTATCAACAAATTGGGGGGAGGGGGGATATTGCATTTCTGTGCCCTAAAATTACCTTTCGTGTATTTTTTAACTGAAATGTTGTGATTTTTAAACCTCTGCGCTAATATCGTGTAATATAAAAAAAAATTAAAAAATTAAATAATAATAAAAAATTTTTTTTAAGAAAATAGAACAACCACTATTTTTAGGTCTTCCAAAAAAAAAAAAAGAATATAATGTTTGGGTGTTTATGTAATCTTCAGGCCTAAAATGCCTTTTTAAAGGTGTGCAAAAAAAAAATGCAAAAGCAACTCTGGCAGCAAAAGGCAGCACCTTATTTATGCTTATTTAACCGCTGGATTTTTATTTTAGAGAACTTTAGAGGTGGAACGCGAGGGGTCGCCCCTGCTGTAACAGGAGGAGTGAGACTTTTAAGGGCCAGTTCCCACCACATGCAGCCCAGTGAGGTTTTTTTTCTTCTGCATCAAAAACGCATGGAAAGTAGGTTCTATGGCTTCCAATTGCATAGCTCACCCCAGTGCGGTCAGTTCCAGGGCTTTCCAGTTCCAGAAAAAAAGTAGAATATGCTGCATTTTTCCTGAACTGGAACGCGATAAAACGCATCAAAAACGCACCGGAATGCACTGGAACGCATCAAAAAAACACCAGACCCCAGCACAGTGGGAGAAATGGAAAAAGAAGAAAAAGACATCTGGAATGCAACTGTAAACGCATTAAAAACGCACCAGAACGCGTAAAAAAAGCGTTAAAAACAAGCATGCGGAAACACATCCGGAACGGATCTGGAGTGCGTTTTTGTGGTGTGAACCAGCCCTTAGGCTCCGTTCACGCCTAGAAGTTCCATATCATGGGCGAAATCACTGCGATTTCCGAATCGCCGCAAAACGCGGGGTGCGCTTGCGATCCCTTTTACTTTCAAAGACACCCTAATTTTGCCGCAATTATCGCAGCAAAATCTCTCAAACCAAATCGCGGGAAGCCTGTCGGCTAAAAGAAGTTCCGGAACATCTTTCGGGTGACAGGCGTCCTGCGATTTTGTTTGCGTGAGTAGTCCCTAGAATTGGTGTAAGAGCAACAACCTCAGCTTGGACTCCAGCCAGGCCACGCACCCCGACGCGCTTGGCTCCGTCATGGGGATCATTGCATTGCATAGAGAAGCACAGAGACATCACTGGGTCTAAAGTAAGGTATGCTGTGAAAACAAAAAATGGTCATTTGTACCTTTTCCCTATAGACGAAAGACGGCTACAGTGCATGCTTACAATGCCAGGAGGGCGTCCATGGACAACCTCTTGTGCATGAGCTGCCTGCGCGCCCCCTGCGTCACGAGGGTGGTACTCTCTGTGATCACAGACCGGGGTGAAGGGCCAATGACAGCTGATCACAGAATGTAAACAAAAAACAGGTCTCAGCTTTTTTTTTCCCCTCACGCTTACAGCATGAGGAGAAAATAATAAAGCCGATAACCAGATTCTGCTAAAGGGACATCGGTGCCAACATTTGCCCACCAGTGCTGCTAATCATTGCCCAGCAGTGCCCCCTATCAGTGCCCATCAGTGCTGCCAATCAGAGCCTCATCATCAGTGTCACCTAACAGTGCAGCCTACAAGTGCCCATCAGTGCCACCCATCAGTGCCTCCTATCAGTGCCACCTCTCAGTACCATTCAGTGCCTTCTATCAGTGCCCATCATTGCCATCTATCAGTGCCACCTATCAGTGCCCTTCAGTGCCACCTATCAGTGCCACCTCTCAGTACCATTCAGTGCCTTCTATCAGTGTCCATCAGTGCCATCTATCAGTGCCCATCAGTGCCACCTCTCAGTGCCCATCAGTGCTGCCAATCAGTGCCTCATCATCAGTGTCACCTAACAGTGTTGCCTACAAGTGACCTTCAGTGCTACCTATCAGTGCCCATCAGTGCCTCCTATCAGTGCCCTTCAGTGCCACCTATCAGTGCCCTTCAGTGCCTCCTATCAGTGCCCATCGGTGCCACCTCTCAGTACTTTTCAGTGCCTTCTATCAGTGCCACCTATCAGTGCCCATCAGTGCCACCTCTCAGTACCCTTCAGTGCCTTCTATCAGTGCCCATCAGTGCCACCTCTCAGTGCCCTTCAGTGCCTTCTATTAGTGCCCTTCAGTGCAGCCTTATCAGTGCCTATAAGTGCCACCTATCAGTGCCCATCAGTGCCACCTCATCACTGCCTATCAATGCCACCTATCAGTGCCCATCAGTGCTGCCTCATCAGTGCCTATCAGTGCCCCTCCGTGTCGCCTCATTAGTGCCTATCAGTGCCACCTATCAGTGCCCATCAGTGCTGCCTCATCAGTGCCTATCAGTGCCCCTCCGTGTCGCCTCATCAGTGCCTATCAGTGCCACCTATCAGTGCCCATCAGTGCCGCCTCATCAGTGCCTCCTGATCAGTGCCCAACAGTGCCGTCTCATCAGTGTCACCTATCAGTGCCCATCAGTGTCACCTGTCAGTGCCCATCAGTGTCACCTATCAGTGCCCATCAGTGCTGCCTCACCAGTGCCCATCAGTGCCACCCATAAGTGCCATCTCATCATTGCCCATCAGTAAAAAAAAACAACAAAATTTTCAGTCTTTTTTTTTTGTTTGTTTAGCAAAAAATAAAAAACCCAGCTGTTATTAAATACCAACAAAAGAAAGTTCTATTTGTGTGACAAAAATGATAACAATTCCATATGGTTACAGAGTTACATGACCGCGCAATTGTCATTCAAAGTGTGACAGCGCTGAAAGCTGAACATTGTCCTGGGCAGGAAGGGGGTGACAGTGCCCGGTAGGTAAGTGGTAATATGTTGATGAGGGGGGAGGAACTAGGGAAGGCAGAATATAAGCAGATTAAACTTCAGCTAGTGTCATGACAGGTTCTCTTTATTCAGCAAGGAATTCCATGTATCATCTATGGTAGTACATAACCTTTAATAATGGATGATGTTTCTCACCTCACAAGGGTGTTAGAATGGCCAAGGGGGGGCGCTCTCCATTCTCAGAGGCCCTTCCTGCGTCTTCGGGGGGCAGGGGGGGTTGGATTTTTTTCTATCTCTTTAATCATCCTGAGGAGCTAATCAGGGTAAGTGGATCCAAGGCAAGCTTTAAAAATAAAGAGCCCGGGGTCAGCAGAAAGAGCTGAAATTCTGTCAGAGCTGTCAGCCAGAAAACATCTCGCACTTTTTAAAATAACAGCAGCTGAACCGGCCAAACCTGCCGAGATGATGATAATTATACCGTAATACGGGCCGAGCGACACCGACGGGGGCTCACCGCCCGGGATTCGCAACAGGTTCATGGGGGCTCCAAGGAATTCACCATTATACATCATCAAATCAATGAAGAATAACATCAAAAATCAAACATTTCATCCACAGAGATACCTTATCATCATTGATATTTACTGTATACTGATGATTGGTGTGTCATAAATACACTATATTACCAAAAGTATTGGGACACCTGCCTTTACACACACATGAACTTTAATGGCATACCAGTCTTATGCCCTGTACACACGATAGGATTTTCCGACAACAAATGTTGGATGTGAGCTTGTTGTCGGAAGATCCAACCGTGTGTATGCTCCATAGAACATTTGTTGTCGGAAATTCCACCAACAAACGTTTGAGAGCAGGTTCTCAAATTGTCCGACAACAAAACTTGTCGGAAATTCCGAGCGTGTGTACATAAGTGCGACGCACAAAAGTCCACGCATGCTCGGAATCAAGCAGAAGAGCCGCAATGGCTATTGTACGTGTTGTGCGTCACCGCGTTCTTGGCGTTCGGAATTTCCGACAACATTTGTGTGACCATTTGTATGCAAGACAAGTTTGAGCCAACATCCTTCGGAAAAAAATCCATAGTTTTGTTGTCGGAAAATCCTATCGTGTGTACAGGGCAAAAGTCCGTAGGGTTCAATATTGAGTCGGCCCACCCTTTGCAGATATAAGAGCTTCAACTCTTCTGGGAAGGCTGTCCACAAGGTTTAGGAGTGTGTCTATGGGAACGTTTGACCATTCTTCCAAAAGAGCATTTGTGAGGTCAGGCACTCATGTTGGACGATAAGGTCTGGCTCGCCATCTCCTCTCTAATTTATCCCAAAGGTGTTCTATCGGGTTGTGCAGGCCAGTCAAGTTCCTCCACCCCAAACTCGCTCATCCATGTTTTTATGTTGTTGGCCAAACATCTACTGGATGACATCGAAGGAGGAACAGATAGTATAAAAATGTAGACGCATACCTTCAAGAAAATCTTCAAATCTCCATTGCCACCACGTGACCAAAGTCACGGCATCGGTCACATGCCCTCTCCTGAAGGAGAGCAGCCATCAGGCTGGCTAACTAGTCAGCCCAAATTGCACCTACACATAATTAGAAGAATCCAAAAATGTATGCCATATTGTTGATTCGATCATCGGTGGGCAAGAACTGTAGAGCCGCCACCACATCCTCTAATGCCCCCTCAGCTGTCACCATGTGTCCAGTGCCTAGGCATGTGACTGTCACTTGAGTAGTTAAAAATCCCCCGACTCTGATACCAGAAAATTGCAAGAATTTTAAATAAGCTTTTGTAGAATGCAAATGTTGTCTCTATATTCATGAGAATCCAAAGATGTGTTCTCTTTGTCACTCAATCATTGGTGGACACAGCCACTGTAGACCCATAACACGGTAATACCAAGAGCTGCAAAGACCACAAAGCCACCAGCCGCACCAACAGATTAGACATTGTTGGAGTAACTGTTGACATTTTTTGTCTGTGTGGCCATCTGTACAACCTACAACAGTAGACAATCAGCAGACGTACAACAGGTCTACAACAGTAGTCAGTAAGCGGACGTACAACAGGTCTACAATAGTAGTCAGTCAGTGGACGTACAACAGGTCTACAATAGTAGACAGTCGGCGGACATACAACAGGTCTACAACAGTAGACATTCAGCAGATGTACAACAGGTCTAGAACAGTAGACAGTCAGCGGACGTACAACAGGTCTAGAACAGTAGACAGTCAGCGGACGTACAACAGGTCTAGAACAGTAGACAGTCAGCGGACGTACAACAGGTCTAGAACAGTAGACAGTCAGCGGACATACAACAGGTCTACAACAGTAGGCAGTCAGCAGACATACAACAGGTCTACAAGAGTAGACATTCAGCGGACGTACAACAGGTCTACAAGAGTGGACAGTCAGCGGACATACAACAGGTCTACAACAATAGACAATCATCAGACGTACAACAGGTCTACAGCGGTAGACAGTCAGCAGATGTGCAACAGGTCTACAACAATAGACAATCATCAGACGTACAACAGGTCTACAACAGTAGACAGTCAGTAGACATACAGCAGGTCTACAATAGTAGACAGTCAGCAGGCGTACAACAGGTCTACAACAGTAGACAGCCAGCGGACGTACAACAGGTCTACAATAGTGGACAGTCAGCGGACGTACAACAGGACCTACAACAGTAGACAGTCAGCGGATGTACAACAGGTCTACAACAGTAGACAGTCAGCGGACGTACATCGGGTCTACAACAGTAGACAGTCAGTGGACATACAACAGGTCTACAACGGTAGACAGTCAGCGGAACGTACATCGGGTCTACAACAGTAGGCGGTCAGCGGACGTACAACAGGTCTACAACGGTAGACAGTCAGCGGACGTACAACAGTTCTACAATGGTAGACAGTCAGCGGACGTACAACAGGTCTACAACAGTAGACAGTCAGTGGACGTACAACGGGTCTACAATGGTAGACAGTCAGCGGACGTACAACAGGTCTACAAAAGTAGACAGTCAGTGGACGTACATCTGGTCTACAACAGTAGACAGTCAGCGGACGTACAACAGGTCTAAAATATTAGACAATCAGCGGACGTACAGCAGGTCTACAACAGTAGACAGTCAGCGGACGTACAACAGGTCTACAACAGTAGACATTCAGTGGATGTAAAACAGGTCTGCAATAGTAGACAGTCAGCGGACATACAACAGGTCTACAACAGTAGACATTCAGCAGACGTACAACAGGTCTAGAACAGTAGACAGTCAGCGGACGTACAACAGGTCTAGAACAGTAGACAGTCAGCGGACATACAACAGGTCTAGAACAGTAGACAGTCAGCGGACATACAACAGGTCTACAACAGTAGACATTCAGCGGACGTACAACAGGTCTACAAGGGTGGACAGTCAGCGGACATACAAAAGGTCTACAACAATAGACAATCATCAGACATACAACAGGTCTACAACAGTAGACAGTCAGTAGACATACAGCAGGTCTACAATAGTAGACAGTTAGCAGGCGTACAACAGGTCTACAACAGTAGACAGTCAGCGGACGTACAACAGGTCTACAACAGTAGACAGTCAGTGGACGTAAGACAGGTCTACAACAGTAGACAGTCAGCAGACGTACAACAGGTCTACAACGGTAGACAGTCAGCGGACGTACATCGGGTCTACAACAGTAGACAGTCAGTGGACGTACAACAGGTTTACAACGGTAGACAGTCAGCGGAAGTACATCGGGTCTACAACAGTAGGCAGTCAGCAGACGTACAACAGGTCTAAAACAGTAGGCAGTCAGCAGATGTACAACAGGTCTACAACAGAAGACAGTCAGCGGACGTACAACAGTAGACAGTCAGCGGACGTACAACAGGTCTACAACGGTAGGCAGTCAGCAGACGTACAACAGGTCTACAACGGTAGACAGTCAGCGGACGTACAACAGGTCTACAACGGTAGGCAGTCAGCAGATGTACAACATATCTACAACAGTAGACAGTCAGCGGACGTACAACAGGTCTACAACAGTAGACAGTCAGTGGACGTACAACAGGTCTACAACAGTAGACAGTCAACAGACGTACAACAGGTTTACAACAATAGACAATCATCAGACGTACAACAGGTCTACAACAGTAGACAGTCAGTGGACATACAGCAGGTCTACAATAGTAGACAGTCAGCAGGCGTACAACAGGTCTACAACAGTAGACAGTCAGCGGACGTACAACAGGTCTACAACGGTAGAAGTCAGCGGACGTACAACAGGTCTACAACAGTAGTCAGTCAGCGGACGTACAACAGGTATACAATAGTAGACAGTCAGCGGACATACAACAGGTCTACAACCGTAGACAGTCAGCGGACGTACAACAGGTCTACAACGGTAGACTGTCAGCGGACGTACAACAGGTCTACAACGGTAGGCAGTCAGCAGACGTACAACAGGTCTACAACAGTAGACAGTCAGCGGACGTACAACAGGTCTACAACGGTAGACAGTCAGTGGACGTACAACAGGTCTACAACAGTAGACAGTCAGCGGACGTACAACAGGTCTACAACAGTAGACAGTCAGTGGACGTACAACAGGTCTACAACCGTAGACAGTCAGCGGACGTACAACAGGTCTACAACGGTAGACAGTCAGCGGACGTACAACAGGTCTACAACGGTAGGCAGTCAGCAGACGTACAACAGGTCTACAACAGTAGACAGTCAGCGCACGTACAACAGGTCTACAACGGTAGAAAGTCAGTGGACGTACAACAGGTCTACAACAGTAGACAGACAGCAGACGTACAACAGGTTTACAACAATAGAAAATCATCAGACGTACAACAGGTCTACAATGGTAGACAGTCAGTGGACGTACAACAGGTCTGCAACAGTAGACAGTCAGCAGACGTACAACAGGTTTACAACAATAGAAAATCATCAGACGTACAACAGGTCTACAACAGTAGACAGTCAGTGGACATACAGCAGGTCTACAATTGTAGACAGTCAGCAGGCGTACAACAGGTCTACAACAGTAGACAGTCAGCGGACGTACAACAGGTCTACAACAGTAGACAGTCAGTGGACGTAAGACAGGTCTACAACAGTAGACAGTCAGCAGAAGTACAACAGGTCTAAAACGGTAGACAGTCAGTGGACGTACAACAGGTCTACAACGGTAGGCAGTCAGCAGACGTACAACAGGTCTACAACAGTAGACAGTCAGTGGACGTACAACAGGTCTACAACGGTAGACAGTCAGTGGACGTACAACAGGTCTACAACAGTAGACAGTCAGCAGATGTACAATAGGTTTACAACAATAGACAATCATCAGACGTACAACAGGTCTACAACAGTAGACAGTCAGTGGACATACAGCAGGTCTACAATAGTAGACAGTCAGCAGGCGTACAACAGGTCTACAACGGTAGACAGTCAGCGGACGTACAACAGGTCTACAACAGTAGACAGTCAGTGGACATAAGACAGGTCTGCAACAGTAGACAGTCAGCAGACGTACAACAGGTCTACAACGGTAGACAGTCAGCGGACGTACATCGGGTCTACAACAGTAGACAGTCAGTGGACGTACAACAGGTCTACAATGGTATACAGTCAGCGGACGTACATCGGGTCTACAAAAGTAGACAGTCAGCGGACGTACAACAGATCTACAACAGTAGACAGTCAGCAGACATACAACAGGTCTACAACAGTAGACAGTCAGCGGACATGCAACAGGTCTACAATAGTAGACAGTCAGCGGAAGTACAACAGGTCTACAACGGTAGACAGTCAGCGGACGTACAACAGATCTACAACAGTAGACAGTCAGCGGACGTAAAACAGGTCTACAACAGTAGACAGTCAGTGGACGTACAACAGGTCTACAACAGTAGACAGTCAGCAGACGTACAACAGGTCTACAACGGTAGACAGTCAGCGGACGTACAACAGGTCTACAACAGTAGACAGTCAGTGGACGTACAATGGGTCTACAACTGTAGACAGTCAGTGGACGTACAACAGGTCTACAAGAGTAGACAGTCAGTGGACGTACAACAGGTCTACAACAGTAGACAGTCAGCAGACGTACAACAGGTCTACAACGGTAGACAGTCAGCGGACGTACAACAGGTCTACAACAGTAGACAGTCAGTGGACGTACAATGGGTTTACAAAGGTAGGCAGTCAGTGGACGTACAACAGGTCTACAACAGTAGACAGTCAGTGGACGTACATCGGGTCTACAACAGTAGACAGTCAGCGGACGTACAACAGGTCTACAACAGTAGACAGTCAGCGGACGTACAACAGATCTACAACAGTAGACAGTCAGCAGACATACAACAGGTCTACAAGAGTAGACAGTCAGTGGACGTACAACAGGTCTACTACAGTAGACAGTCAGCAGACGTACAACAGGTCTACAACGGTATACAGTCAGCGGACGTACAACAGGTCAACAACTGTAGACAGTCAGCGGACATACAACAGGTCTACAACAGTAGACAGTCAGCGGACATACAACAGGTCTACAACAGTAGACAGTCAGCGGACGTACAACAGGTGTACAACGGTAGACAGTCAGCGGACGTACAACAGGTCTATAACTGTAGACAGTCAGCGGACGTACAACAGGTCTGCATCAGTAGACAGTCAGTGGACGTACAACGGGTCTACAACGGTAGACAGTCAGTGGACGTACAACAGGTCTACAACGGTAGACAGTCAGCGGACTTACAACAGGTCTACAACAGTAGACAGTCAGTAGACATACAGCAGGTCTACAATAGTAGACAGTTAGCAGGCGTACAACAGGTCTACAACAGTAGACAGTCAGCGGACGTACAACAGGTCTACAAAAGTAGACAGTCAGTGGACGTAAGACAGGTCTACAACAGTAGACAGTCAGCAGATGTACAACAGGTCTACAACGGTAGACAGTCAGCGGACGTACACCGGGTCTACAACAGTAGACGGTCAGTGGACGTACAATAGGTTTACAACGGTAGACAGTCAGCGGACGTACATCGGGTCTACAACAGTAGGCAGTCAGCAGACGTACAACAGGTCTATAACAGTAGGCAGTCAGCAGACGTACAACAGGTCTACAACAGTAGACAGTCAGCGGACGTACAACAGGTCTACAACAGTAGACAGTCAGCGGACGTACAACAGGTCTACAACCGTAGACAGTCAGCGGACGTACAACAGGTCTACAACGGTAGACAGTCAGCGGACGTACAACAGGTCTACAACGGTAGGCAGTCAGCAGACGTACAACAGGTCTACAACAGTAGACAGTCAGCGGACGTACAACAGGTCTACAACGGTAGACAGTCAGTGGACGTACAACAGGTCTACAACAGTAGACAGTCAGCAGACATACAACAGGTATACAACAATAGACAATCATCAGACGTACAACAGGTCTACAACAGTAGACAGTCAGTGGACATACAGCAGGTCTACAATAGTAGACAGTCAGCAGGCGTACAACAGGTCTACAACAGTAGACAGTCAGCGGACGTACAACAGGTCTACAACAGTAGACAGTCAGTGGACGTAAGACAGGTCTACAACAGTAGACAGTCAGCGGACGTACAACAGATCTACAACAGTAGACAGTCAGCAGACATACAACAGGTCTACAACAGTAGACAGTCAGCGGACATGCACCAGGTCTACAATGGTAGACAGTCAGCGGAAGTACAACAGGTCTACAACGGTAGACAGTCAGCGGACGTACAACAGGTCTACAACTGTAGACAGTCAGCGGACGTACAACAGGTCTACAACAGTAGACAGTCAGTGGACGTACAACAGGTCTACAACAGTAGACAGTCAGCAGACGTACAACAGGTCTACAACGATAGACAGTCAGCGGACGTACAACAGCTCTACAACAGTAGACAGTCACTGGACGTACAATGGGTCTACAACGGTAGACAGTCAGTGGACGTACAACAGGTCTACAACAGTAGACAGTCAGTGGACGTACAACAGGTCTACAACAGTAGACAGTCAGCAGACGTACAACAGGTCTACAACGGTAGACAGTCAGCGGACGTACAACAGGTCTACAACAGTAGACAGTCAGTGGACGTACAATGGGTCTACAACGGTAGACAGTCAGTGGACATACAACAGGTCTACAACAGTAGACAGTCAGTGGATGTACATCGGGTCTACAACAGTAGACAGTCAGCGGACGTACAACAGGTCTACAACTGTAGACAGTCAGCGGACATACAACAGGTCTACAACAGTAGACAGTCAGCGGACATACAACAGGTCTACAACAGTAGACAGTCAGCGGACGTACAACAGGTGTACAACGGTAGACAGTCAGCGGACGTACAACAGGTCTACAACAGTAGACAGTCAGTGGACGAACAACAGGTCTACAATGGTAGACAGTCAGCGGACATACATCAGGTCTACAACAGTAGACAGTCAGCGGATGTACAACAGATCTACAACAGTAGACATTCAGCGGACGTACAACAGGTCTACAACAGTAGACAGTCAGCAGACGTACAACAGGTCTACAACAGTAGACAGTCAGCGGGCGTACAACAGGTCTACAACAGTAGGCAGTCAGCAGACGTACAACAGGTCTACAACAGTAGACAGTCAGCGGACGTACAACAGGTCTACAATAGTAGACAGTCAGTGGACGTACAACAGGTCTACAACTGTAGACAGTCAGGGGACGTGCAACAGGTCTACAACAGTAGACAGTCAGTGGACGTACAACAGGTCTACAACAGTAGACAGTCAGTGGACATACAACAGGTCTAAAACAGTAGACAGTCAGTGGACGTACAACAGGTCTACAACAGTAGACAGTCAGCGGATGTACAACAGGTCTACAACAGTAGACAGTCAGTGGACGTACAACAGGTCTACAACAGTAGACAGTCAGCAGACGTACAACAGGTCTACAACGGTAGACAGTCAGCGGATGTACAACAGGTATACAACAGTAGACAGTCAGTGGACATACAACAGGTCTACAACAGTAGACAGTCAGTGGACGAACAACAGGTCTACAACGGTAGACAGTCAGCGGACGTACAACAGGTGTACAACGGTAGACAGTCAGCGGACGTACAACAGGTCTACAACTGTAGACAGTCAGCGGACGTATAACAGGTCTATAAAGGTAGACAGTCAGTGGACGTACAACGGGTCTACAACGGTAGACAGTCAGTGGATGTACAACAGGTCTACAACGGTAGACAGTCAGCGGACTTACAAGAGGTCTACAACAGTAGACAGTCAGCGGATTTACAACAGGTCTACAAGAGTAGAGAGTCAGTGGACGTACAACAGGTCTACAACAGTAGACAGTCAGCAGACGTACAACAGGTCTACAATGGTAGACAGTCAGCGGACGTACAACAGGTCTACAACAGTAGACAGTCAGTGGACGAACAACAGGTCTACAATGGTAGACAGTCAGCGGACATACATCAGGTCTACAACAGTAGACAGTCAGCGGATGTACAACAGGTCTACAACAGTAGACATTCAGCGGACGTACAACAGGTCTACAACAGTAGACAGTCAGCAGACGTACAACAGGTCTACAACAGTAGACAGTCAGCGGGCGTACAACAGGTCTACAACAGTAGGCAGTCAGCAGACGTACAACAGGTCTACAACAGTAGACAGTCAGCGGACGTACAACAGGTCTACAACAGTAGACAGTCAGTGGACGTACAACAGGTCTACAACTGTAGACAGTCAGGGGACGTGCAACAGGTCTACAACAGTAGACAGTCAGCGGATGTACAACAGGTCTACAACAGTAGACAGTCAGTGGACGTACAACAGGTCTACAACAGTAGACAGTCAGCAGACGTACAACAGGTCTACAACGGTAGACAGTCAGCGGATGTACAACAGATCTACAACAGTAGACAGTCAGTGGACATACAACAGGTCTACAACAGTAGACAGTCAGTGGACGAACAACAGGTCTACAATGGTAGACAGTCAGCGGACATACATCAGGTCTACAACAGTAGACAGTCAGCGGACGTACAACAGGTCTATAACTGTAGACAGTCAGGGGACGTGCAACAGGTCTACAACAGTAGACAGTCAGTGGACGTACAACAGGTCTACAACAGTAGACAGTCAGTGGACATACAACAGGTCTACAACAGTAGACAGTCAGTGGACGTACAACAGGTCTACAACAGTAGACAGTCAGCGGATGTACAACAGGTCTACAACAGTAGACAGTCAGTGGACATACAACAGGTCTACAACAGTAGACAGTCAGTGGACGAACAACAGGTCTACAATGGTAGACAGTCAGCGGACATACATCAGGTCTACAACAGTAGACAGTCAGCGGATGTACAACAGGTCTACAACAGTAGACATTCAGCGGACGTACAACAGGTCTTCAACAGTAGGCAGTCAGCAGACGTACAACCGGTCTACAACAGTAGACAGTCAGCGGACGTACAACAGGTCTACAACAGTAGGCAGTCAGCAGACGTATAACAGGTCTACAACAGTAGACTGTCAGCAGGCGTACAACAGGTCTACAACAGTAGACAGTCAACGGACGTACAACAGGTCTACAACAGTAGACAGTCAGTGGACGTACAACAGGTCTACAACGGTAGACAGTCAGGGGACGTACAACAGGTCTACAACAGTAGACAGTCAGTGGACGTACAACAGGTCTACAACTGTAGACAGTCAGTGGACATACAACAGGTCTACAATGGTAGACAGTCAGTGGACATACAACAGGTCTACAACAGTAGACAGTCAGCAGACGTACAACAGGTCTACAACAGTAGACATTCAGCGGACGTACAACAGGTCTACAACAGTAGACCATCAGCGGACGTACAACAGGTCTACAACAGTAGACAGCAGACGTACAACAGGTCTACAACGGTAGACAGTCAGTGGACGTACAACAGGTCTACAACTGTAGACAGTCAGTGGACATACAACTGGTCTACAATGGTAGATAGTCAGTGGATGTACATCTGGTCTACAACAGTAGACAGTCAGCAGACGTACAACAGGTCTACAACAGTAGACATTCAGCGGACGTACAACAGGTCTACAACAGTAGACAGTCAGCGGACGTACAACAGGTCTACAACCGCAGACAGCAGACGTACAACAGGTCTACAACGGTAGACAGTCAGCGGACATACAACAGGTCTACAAGAGTAGACAGTCAGTGGACGTACAACAGGTCTACAACAGTAGACAGTCAGCAAACGTACAACAGGTCTACAACGGTAGACAGTCAGCGGATGTACAACAGGTCTACAACAGTAGACAGTCAGCGGACATACAACAGGTCTACAACAGTAGACAGTCAGCGGACATACAACAGGTCTACAACGGTAGACAGTCAGCGGACGTACAACAGGTCTACAACGGTAGACAGTCAGCGGACGTACGATAGGTCTACAACAGTAGACAGTCAGCGGACGTACAACAGGTCTACAACAGTAGACAGTCAGCAAACGTACAACAGGTCTACAACGGTAGACAGTCAGCGGATGTACAACAGGTCTACAACAGTAGACAGTCAGCGGACATACAACAGGTCTACAACAGTAGACAGTCAGCGGACAAACAACAGGTCTACAATGGTAGACAGTCAGCGGATGTACAACAGGTCTACAACGGTAGACAGTCAGCGGACGTACAACAGGTCTACAACAGTGGACAGTCAGCGGACGTACAACAGGTCTACAACGGTAGACAGTCAGTGGACGTACAACAGGTCTACAACAGTAGACAGTCAGCAGACGTACAACAGGTCTACAACAGTAGACAGTCAGCGGACGTACAACAGGTCTACAACAGTAGACAGTCAGCAGACGTACAACAGGTCTACAACGGTAGACAGTCAGCGGACGTACAACAGTAGACAGTCAGTGGATGAACAACAGGTCTACAATGGTAGACAGTCAGCGGACGTACAACAGGTCTACAACGGTAGACAGTCAGCGGACGTACGATAGGTCTACAACAGTAGACAGTCAGCGGACGTACAACAGGTCTACAACAGTAGACAGTCAGCAAACGTACAACAGGTCTACAACGGTAGACAGTCAGCGGATGTACAACAGGTCTACAACAGTAGACAGTCAGCGGACATACAACAGGTCTACAACAGTAGACAGTCAGCGGACAAACAACAGGTCTACAACGGTAGACAGTCAGCGGATGTACAACAGGTCTACAACGGTAGACAGTCAGCGGACGTACAACAGGTCTACAACAGTGGACAGTCAGCGGACGTACAACAGGTCTACAACAGTAGACAGTCAGTGGACGTACAACAGGTCTACAACAGTAGACAGTCAGCAGACGTACAACAGGTCTACAACAGTAGACAGTCAGCGGACGTACAACAGGTCTACAACAGTAGACAGTCAGCAGACGTACAACAGGTCTACAACGGTAGACAGTCAGCGGACGTACAACAGTAGACAGTCAGTGGATGAACAACAGGTCTACAATGGTAGACAGTCAGCGGACGTACAACAGGTCTACAACGGTAGACAGTCAGCGGACGTACGATAGGTCTACAACAGTAGACAGTCAGCGGACGTACAACAGGTCTACAACAGTAGACAGTCAGCAAACGTACAACAGGTCTACAACGGTAGACAGTCAGCGGATGTACAACAGGTCTACAACAGTAGACAGTCAGCGGACATACAACAGGTCTACAACAGTAGACAGTCAGCGGACAAACAACAGGTCTACAACGGTAGACAGTCAGCGGATGTACAACAGGTCTACAACGGTAGACAGTCAGCGGACGTACAACAGGTCTACAACAGTGGACAGTCAGCGGACGTACAACAGGTCTACAACAGTAGACAGTCAGTGGACGTACAACAGGTCTACAACAGTAGACAGTCAGCAGACGTACAACAGGTCTACAACAGTAGACAGTCAGCAGACGTACAACAGGTCTACAACGGTAGACAGTCAGCGGACGTACAACAGTAGACAGTCAGTGGATGAACAACAGGTCTACAATGGTAGACAGTCAGCGGACATACATCAGGTCTAAAACAGTAGACAGTCAGCGGACGTACAACAGGTCTACAGAAGTAGATAGTCAGCAGACGTACAACAGGTCGTTGTACGCGTTGATGATGATCGCATCACCAATGAGGCACAATTTTTGAGATTTGGATTTGCAGTCTACAAAAACATCTAATGCATTTCTACAAATTTTCACTTCTAAAGGGATGGTCATATGTCCGATGCCAAGGCCTTGGTCACATAGGGGTGGCAGAAGGGGCTTTATAGGGTCCCTTTTTGTGGTGTTCTGTAAGACTTGGTTGGTTGCCGTATAGTTCGGATCGATGATCTGGGGTGTAACTCGCTTGGTATTCCGCGTGGGTGAGTATCAATATGTAGAGATTCCTCTCTTACGAAGCTTGAACCTGCCAGGCCCTGTTCTTCAGCAGTGTAATTTGCAGCACGGATGGGAATGGAGGGGTGGGGGGGGGGTTAGAAGGGTTGGAGGAGGTCTGGCCATTGCTGACTTGAAGGAAAACAAAAATAAACTTTTGGAAGAGGCTGCGGTGAGCTGAGGAGGAGGATTACATTACCCCTCACGGCTTATATCACCCTGCGGTTAAATATAGAGCGCCAGTCTCGGCCGTGCAGAATTTTGCAGAGATCTGGGAGTCGGCAGGGAAAGGGATCTCACCTAGGCTTGAGAGCGCCAGCGTGGAATCTCAGCACTGCCAGGCATCTGCTTGGCCTGCGATGGAATTTTTAGGTGTATGTGGGTTCTGTTGTTATCCCTTCAGAAGCTCAGCGCCTGATGGGGCCCTGGAAGATGGAAAACAACATTTCAAGCAGCCCGAACGCAACCGCCAAGGGCGGATATAAAAGCTATGGGAGAAGAGGGAGGGGCCTGGCGCAAAACTTCATTGGGCACTGGGGGACAAACGTGGATATGCTCCCCCAAAGAAGTCTTTCCATAATCGAAATATATACAAAAAAAATATATATATATATATATAATAAAATATTAAATAATATATAAAATATATATATTAAATAATATAATTATTATTATTTAAATAATTATACATAAATAAAGTAATATATAAAAAATATATATAAAATAATAATATAAACTTGATTGCGTACTGGGGGACAAACGTGGATATGCCCCCTCCAAGAAGTCTTTCCATAATCTAAACATATACTATAATAATAAAATAAATATATAAAAAATCTATATAAAATAATAGATCTATAATAAATCTATATAATAAAATATATAAAATAATATAATTATTATTATTTTAATAATTATACATAAATAAAATAATATATAAAATAATCTATATAAAATAATATAAATAATATATGATAATAATTATTAATTTAATTATTATGTATAAATAAAACAATATATAAAAAATTTAAAAAAATACTATAAGGTCTTGTTTACTGCGGCAGTCTCAGCCGTGCCTCGCTTTTCAGAGGGTGGTAGCGCAGCGAGTTCCAGACGTTCAAAAGTTGATACTGCTGTCAACAAAATGCCTTTTTTGGCTCTTTATTCTTTTTTTTTTTTGCTGAAAATAGATTTTGTGTGTAATTACTATACCGCAAACCATAAGCCAAGTGATTGGCTTATGGTTGTGGCGTACTCCAGTTTATAGTGCCAAACTCAAAATACTGAGTTAAATTTGGTTCGGGCGCAAAGCAAAAATATTACATCACGGCATGTGCACAATCCCCTTGGGCTGCATGTTTAAGCTGGCCATACACTAGTAGATTTTTGAACGAACGTTAGAATAAACATTTTCATGAATATTCTCACAAAAAAAAAAGAAAAAGAAGAAAGTTCTCAGTACAGTCGAAGACTTGACGTATGTCGTTTGAAAGTACCTTGAAATTTATTTTGCTTTTCACATTAATTTTTTTGGAATAAATGGAACAAAAAAGACCACATACACTTTCAGAAATGTATTTATTCGAGAAGAATCTTCCAAACTGGAATGGCAACAAATAAAGTGATCAACAATAAAAATTAAAAGTAAAGCAGCAGTGTAAAAAAAAAAAAAAAAAAAAAAAGAAATGAATAATTAAAAATAAATAAAGTTAAAGTGCCCCTGAACCCCCCCCCAAGCTTGCGCCCAAAGGCAAACGTATGCAGCTCTATCGCACGCATGCGGACAGTGATTGTCGCACACATGTGAGGTATCACCGCGATCGTCAGAACATGGGCAGTAATTCTAGCACCAGACCTCTTCTGTAAATCTAAAGTGGTAACCAGCAAAGGCTTTTAAATTGATGCCTATGGATAGTAAAATGTACGTAATTTGCCACTGTTGCACTGTTGCCATTTTAAATTGTGACATGTTTGTCATCTATTTATTTGGCGTAACATCATCTTTTATGTTCTACAAAAAAAAAAAGAAAATGGGCTACGTATTCAGTTTTTTTTGCATTCAGATTCAAAAAAATTTTTTTTTTTCCCATAAAAATTGAGTTTGAAAAAACGCTGACCGTGACATTAAAAATTGCAACACCCACCAATTTATTCTCTAAGGCCTCTGCTTTAAAAGATATATAATGTGTGGGGGTTCTAACAAGTTTTCTAGCAATAAATAAATAAATAAATCATTTTTTTTTACATGTACACAAACGTGTCAGAAAAAGGGCTGGAGCTGAAGTGTGGCACCCCCATGCAATTAGCAAATGGAGCACCATGCAGTTATGCAGTTTACAAAAAGGATTGGGGGCGCATTTCTTGCGGGTAGAACAGCCCCCCCCCCCCCCCTGAAATGAATGGACTTGTCCTATATGCAACGTGGGGAACATGCAATAATATAAACCAAGGCTTGGGTGGGCAGTTGGGGGCAGTAAAACTTAGCCGCATGTTTTTATTGCCCCCACCCCCCCCCCCCCACACACACATGAGGCCTATAAAAAAAATGAATTGAAAAATAAAAATATATTTTATATATATATATATATATATATATACACACAATTATAATAATATTATAATATATTATATATTATATTATAAAAATAGAATACAAAAATAGAATATAAAATTTTCATAAAAATTTTTAGCGGAGAGAAGGAAATAACTGCCAAATAGTAATAAAAAAAATGATAAAAATACCTCAAATAAGGGATTCAGGAACAAGACTGGCATTGCTTGGCTGTCAATCCGATCCAGCTGCTTCACCACTCCTGACCTGGAGAAGATATGGAGAGTTCATTTGTTGCACGCTTGCCAGTGACTCCTTAGTGAAGCAGGGATGAGAATGAGGCCCCCAGGTTCTCGCACCTACAACAGAGCACAACAGGAGCTGCTTCCAGATTTATATTCTCAGTGATGTCCTTTAAGAGTTGCGGTAAATGAAAGATAGGGACATCTAAGAGTGATGGCAGAAGAAGACCAACTGGTCCACGTCTGCACCTTTTTTATATTATATATATATACAGAATCTCACAGAAGTGATTACACCCCTCACATTTTTGTAAATATTTTCTTCTATCTTTTAATGTGACAACACTGAAGAAATGACACTTGTCTACAATGTAAAGTAGTGAGTGTACAGCTTGTATAACAGTGTAAATTTGCTGTCCCCTCAAAATAACTCAACACACAGCCATTAATGTCTAAACCGCTGGCAACAAAAGTGAGTACACCCCTAAGTGAAAATGTCCAAATTGGGCCCAAAGTGTCAATATTTTGAGTGGCCACCATTATTTCCCAGCATTGCCTTAACCCTCTTGGGCATGGAGTTCACCAGAGCTTCACAGGTTGTCACTGGAGTCCTCTTCCCCTCCTCTTCCCCTCCCCCATGATGACATCATGGAGCTGGTGGATGTTAGAGACCTTGTGCTCCTCCACCTTCCGTTTGAGGATGCCCCACAGATGCTCAATAGGGTTTAGGTCTGGAGACATGCTTGGCCAGTCCATCACCTTTACCCTCAGCTTCTTTAGCAAGGCAGTGGTCATCTTGGAGGTGTGTTTGGGGTCGTTATCATGTTGGAATACTGCCCTGCGGCCCAGTCTCTGAAGGGAGGGGATCATGCTCTGCTTCAGTATGTCACAGTACATGTTGGCATTCATGGTTCCCTCAATGATCTGTAGCTCCCCAGTGCCGGCAGCACTCATGCAGCCCCAGACCATGACACTCCCACCACCATGCTTGACTGTAGACAAGACACACTTGTCTTTGTACTTCTCACCTGGTTGCCGCCACACACGCCTGACACCATCTGAACCAAATAAGTTTATCTTGGTCTCATCAGACCACAGGACATGGTTCCAGTAATCCATGTCCTTAGTCTGCTTGTCTTCAGCATACTGTTTGCGGGATTTCTTGTGCATCATCTTTAGAAGAGGCTTCCTTCTGGGATGACAGCCATGCAGAACAATTTGATGCAGTGTGTGGCGTATGGTCTGAGCACTGACAGGCTGACCCTCCACCCCTTCAACCTCTGCAGCAATGCTGGCAGCACTCATACGTCTATTTCCCAAAGACAACCTCTGAATATGATGCTGAACATGTGCACTCAACCTCTTTGGTGGACCATGGCGAGGCCTGTTCTGAGTGGAACCTGTCCTGTTATACCGCTGTATGGTCTTGGCCACCGTGCTGCAGCTCAGTTTCAGGGTCTTGGCAATCTTCTTATAGCCTAGGCCATCTTTATGTGGAGCAACAATTCTTTTTTTTTGAGATCCTCAGAGAGTTCTTTGCCATGAGGTGCCATGTTGAACTTCCAGTGACCAGTATGAGAGAGTGAGAGCGATAACACCAAATTTAACACACCTGCTCCCCATTCACACCTGAGACCTTGTAACACTAACAAGGCACATTAATCCGGGGAGGGAAAAAGGTGGAGGAGCGCAATGTTTCTAACATCCACCAGCTCTGTGATGTCATCATGGAGGAGGGGAAGAGGACTCCAGTGGCAACCTGTGAAGCTCTGGTGAACTCCATGTCCAAGAGGGTTAAGGCAGTGCTGGAAAATAATGGTGGCCTCACAAAATATTGACACTTTGGAGCCCAATGTGGACATTTTAACTTAGGGGTGTACTCACTTTTGTTGCCAGCGGTTTAGACATTAATGGCTGTGTTGAGTTATTTTGAGGGGACAGCAAATTTACACTGTTATACAAGCTGTACACTCACTACTTTACATTGTAGCAAAGTGTCATTTCTTCAGTGTTGTCACATGAAAAGTATAAAATATTCACAAAAATGTGAGGGGTGTACTCACTTTTGTGAGATACTGTATATGAATTATTAGTATTTCTAATTATAATAATAATATGTATTTTTATTATTATTTTGCGAGGGGGTGGTTTTAAAGTAATTTCTAGTAAAAAATAGAAATGTTTACACGTGTGCGAAAAATCTAAAAAATTGCCCCGGTAGAAAAGTGGTTAAGCTCCGCCCACCCGATAATTTAGTCATAGGGAACGCGCAGAGACAGAATCATATAAGGATGGAAGTGATAAAAGGCTGACGTTGTTTTAAAAAAGGAACTTGAGGTCTAAATAAAAAGCGTGAACACTTAGGAAGCGTCCGTGGCTCTTTTTTTTTAAATTCTGGCTTGGGAAGACAGAGCGTCATTCTAAGGGGGATCGGGATTTGGGATGGCGAAGCTCTGACCCGAGGTGAGGCTGCCACCCGATCGTCCTGTGGTAGCAGAAGACTCTCTTGACATTACTCTGGGAAAGCTGACTCTTTGCTGGGACTCAAACAGCTGCTCCTCGACTGTCAACTTTCAAGAGCCTGTCCTGAAGAAAAAAAAAAAAAACAGTTCTGGGTCCGGCGAAAGCAGCGGGCTGCACGCGGGAGGCCAGGGCATATGTAGAGGATGCAGAAAATGGAGCTGACACATTGGAAGGGATGTATCAAATTGTGTGGCATCTCTTAATTAATGACGTGTGAGGTGCTGACTTGCAAGCCTCAGCATTTTCCGAAGGTGCTGCAATCTCTGGATGCTGGCGCGGCCGGTTGGGCCGATTCGATTCGCCGCTGGCCTGCGGAGGTGACGAAAGATCAGCGACTCTTCCGTCTTCGTCAGGGGAAGTAAGAAAAAAAAAGCCAAAAGGGTTGATTCACCAGGCAAGAGTTATGTTAAAGAGTATCTAAAGCCAAAAACTTGAAGCGTGAAATTCATGCTTGCGTCTTGTAGAGATGCCCGCTGAAATGTACACGCCAACACATGTTGCCATAACCAGTGCCAGGACAGGCTCGCCCAGGGCAAAGATGCAGAACTGCACCCCCATCCAGTGACGGCTTGTGCTCCAAATTTTTTTTGGGGGGGGGCGCAAAAATTTTGTGAAAAAAAAAATCATCAATTGCAGCCACTGTGCCATCAAATGCTGCCACTGTGCCCTCAAATGCTGCCACTGTGCCATCAAACGCTGCCGCTGTGCCCATCAAACGCTGCCCCTGTGCTATCAATCACTGCCACTGTGCCCTCAAACGCTGCCACTGTGCCCTCAAATGCTGCCACCGTGCCCTCAAATGCTGCCACTGTGCCATCAAATGCTGCCTCTGCCCTCAAATGCTGCCACTGTTCATCAAACGCTGTCACTGTGCCCATTAAACGCTGCCACTGTGCCATCAAATGCTGCCACTGTGCCCATCAAACACAGCCACTGTGCCAAACGTTGCCACGGTGGCCATCAAACGCTGCCACTGTGCCATCAAACGCTGCCAGTGTGCCCATCAAAGGCTGCCAGTGTGCCCATCATATGCTGCCAGTGTGCCCATCAAACGCTGCCACTGTTCCATCAAACGCTGCCAGTGTGCCCATCAAATGCTGCCAGTGTGGCCATTAAATGCTGCCAGTGTGCACTTGAATGCCCCCCAGTGTGACCCCCGCCCGCTCGCCGTCTGCCCGGCACTTACCCTGTCTTGGTGGGGCAGTGGGTGACAGCGACGAGCGGGGTCCTTCATGAGGGTCCTTCGTGCGTCTCCTGCCATCCTCATCTCCCTATCCTCTCCTCCTGATAGGCATCTAACAGCAGCACCTGTCGTTTCAGCCAATCAGGTGATGGGTAACAGACCCAAGAACCTGATTGGCGGAGAGGCAGTTTAGTGTTAGGAAAGTGAATATTCATTCGCTTTTCTAACACAGCTAAGTGACTTGCGAGCACCCAGCATGGCGCTCGCTGGTCACCTTTTTTTGACATCTATTAGAGCCTACGGCTCTAATCAGGTGCTTCAAAAAAAAACCTGCCGCTGTAATTCAAGTGCCCTGCGCCCAAAAAGGGGCCAAGCACCTAAATAGGGGATGTCAGCGGCGGCCATTGATAGATTTATGCAATGCATGAACCTTTCTATTGGTGCTAGAGGGGGTGGCAAAAGAGAGGGGGTGGCGCCCAAGCGCCCTTAATGTATAGACCGCCACTGCCCCCATCCCAAGCTGCTAATGCATGAAGTAGATGGGCATACTGCCCTACATGCTGTGCCCCCACTTGAGGGCGCTGTGCCCAGGGCAGCTTCCCCTCTTGCCCCCTTCCCTTTGTTCCATTCCTGACCACAATGAATGCATGGAGGCAGCCGTGAACTTGTTACTAGGGATGAGCTTCGAGTTCGAGACAAACCTAAGTTTAGTAAGCCGTTCGACCGTTCGTCGAATTGCAAACATTATGGGCCGTTCGCGCCACATTCGAGTAGTGCGTCATGGCCCATAATTCACTGTGGCATGGCAGTGCATTGCTGGCTGATGATGGGCCAAGCATGCACTATGACCCGCATGCTTTGGCCAATTACAGCGCGGTAAGAACGGAGAGCCATAATTGCCAAAGGCAGGGTGGCCTTGGCCAATTACGCCTCAGGGGATTTAGTACACGCCCCACACTATATAAGGTCGCCGGGTAGTCGCCCTTGTGTAGTGTGTTCCGGCGTGCTGAGAGATATAGAGAGAGAGAGAGAGACATTGTCATTTCATTTGAGTTAGATCAAGAGCAGGCAGACGAGTCAGTTAGCTGCAGTCAGTGTATTGTGTATATATATGCATCCCAGGTGTTGTATATATATACATATATATATATATATATATATATATATATATATATATATATATATATATATATATATATATATATATACACTCTGTATTCAGTTTAGCTAGATCCGCTCCTGTTATTCTCTTCCTAATATACTCTTACAGGCAGGCAGCTGCAGTATTTTCAGTCAGTGTGCTGTATCCTGTGCACAGTGTGCAACTTAAGCTAACTGCAGACAAATGCTGGTGTTCTCTTCCTAATAATACTACAGGCAGGCAGGCGATTCAGCTAGCTGCAGTATAATCAGTATATATATATATATACATCCCAGCTTTGTACAGCTACATCTCACTGCACGCCATTCCTTGTGTACCTATTCCAATACATCAAAGACAGTATGTCTGGAAGGCCAACAAGTAGAGGCAGACAGTCACAAGCCAATAAAAGAGGGCAAGCAGGCTCTGTGTCTAGAGGCAACAGTGCTGGTCGTGGACACGGTGCATCCTCATCAGCACATGGCCGTGGGGCACGCTTGTCCTTTTTCTTGGCAGCTGGCCTTGTTGAACCACAACATGCTGAAGAGTTGGTAGAGTGATGACCAAGCCGTCTTCATCCTCTTCATCCTCTCTCACCCAGGCTACCTTGGCTGCCAATGCAGGTGCCAAAGCAGCCTATTCCTTGGACTCAAGGTCATCATCAGTTACTCCTTCCCTAGACCCACCAGAGGAGTCCCCGAACTGTTCGACCACAGTGTTGGGTACAGTGTTGGGTACATGCTGCAGGATGATGCGCAGCATTTTGAAGGCTCCGATGATGGTACCCAGCTTGAGGAAGGCAGTAACGTGAGCCCAGAGAGAGGGGTTGCCCAATAAGGACAACAAACTGGAGTCATGTTCCCCTAGCTGCAGCATACTGCCAGGTTTGCTCCAGTGAGGAGGAGGGAGGGGATGTGAGCTCACTGACTCTACATGGGTGCCTGATAGGAGAGAGGAGGAGGAGGCGGAGCAGGAGGAGGAGGCACATCTCCAACGAGGCAGGATGCCCTCCAGGGGCCAGCTTAAGGGCAGCCAATCGACTGCATCACACCGCAGAGCTCCGCAAGTGCAGGGCGCTGGTGACTCCGCGCGTTATTCCAAAAGTTCTTTGGTGTGGGCCTTTTTTGAGACGTGTGCAGCAGATCGCACCGTTGCTATTTGCAACATATGTCTGAAGCGTTTCAAGCGTGGACTAGACAGCAAGCGCTTGGGCACCACATGCTTAATCAAACATATGTTGAGCTCCCATGCAGCCTGTTGGCAACACTACCTGAAAGACCCACACCAAAGAACAAGGCGGACCTCTCCTTGCTCCTCCTCATCAGCTGGGATCTCCAACCCCACTATACCTTCAGTCCTCTCAGAAGCCTGCACTGAGAGGAATGAAGGTGTAGAATTAGGTGTGCCAGTGCCAAGTACTTGTGGGCAATCTGCCATCGGTACACCAACATCCGATTCTAGCAGGCAGATTTCCCTACCCCAGTTGCTCCACCGGCGAAAGAAGTTTGCTCCCAGCCATCCACATGCCCAGCGGTTGAATGCTAGCTTGGCTAAATTGCTAGAACTGCAACTGCTGCCTTTTCAGTTGGTAGACTCTGCCCCCTTCCGTGAGTTTGTGGAACATGCGGTACCTCAGTGGCAGGTTCCCAAACGCCACTTTTTTTCACAGAAGGCGATTCCGGCTCTCTACCGGCATGTGGAAGGCAATGTCCATGCCTCGCTGGACAGGGTGGTCAGCGGTAAGGTGCATATTACCGCTGACTCATGGTTCAGCAGGCATGGACAGGGATGTTACCTATATTTCACCGCGCACTGGGTGACTCTGCTGTCTGCTGGCAGCTGGGAAGGATGCAGGACAGGGTGCAGTAGTGTTGGAGGTTGTTCCGCCACCATGCCTCCAAAATTCTACTAGTGGTGATTCTGCCACACCTCTCTCCTCCACCCCCTCCTCTTCCTTTTCCTCCATGGCCTCTTCCTGTGCTGATTTGTCCTTGGAACCAGCGGTGCTCCGTAGGTCGTTCCAGGGGCTACGCAAGCACGCAGGCAAAAAGATGCCAGGCGGTGCTTGAGCTGGTGTGCTTGGGGGACAGGAGCCACACTGGGGCAGAGGTTCTGTCAGATACCTTAGTGAACAAACAGCATCATGTAGGCCAAGGAACACACCAGACAGGTCAGGGATAAAGTTGTGGAGAAATTTAAAGCAGGGTTAGGTTATAAAAAATCTCCCAAGCTTTGAACATCTCACGGAGCACTGTTCAGTCCATCATCTGAAAATGGAAAGAGTATAGCACAACTGCAAACCTACCAAGACATGGCCGTCCACCTAAACTGACAGGCCGGGCAAGGAGGGCATTCATCAGAGAAGCAGCCAAGAAACCCATGGTAACTCTGGAGGAGCTGCAGAGATCCACAGCTCAGGTGGGAGAATCTGTCCACAGGTCAGAAACCATGAATCAGACCGAGACAGAAGTACAGTTAAATCACACTTGTTTAATAATAATAAAAAAGGTTAACAGTGTAAACGTAGCCAAAACATAGACTTTTTCAAGGTTAGTGACTAACCTTGAAAAAGTCACGTGTCGGGTGACGCAACGCGTAGGAGGAGTCAGTGACGTAAAGTATTGAGGCTGGTCAGCAGCTCGCTACGGAGTGGTGTGAGGCATCACCGCGCCCCAAGCGGCTGATTGCTTTCTCCATCCAGGCACTGATTATCCAGGCTTATGTGAGTGTACCCAGTGAAGTGCTGCTACTTTAAAGCAATCGTTTATTGCGCAATGATGTCTCTTCTTTTTATTTTATATATTCGCGATATTCTGAGAACACCCATCTGGAAGCCCCTCATATTATACAGCAATATTGGGGAAATTTGTGAACAGATCTATCTTTGGCACATATACATTAGTGTAATAGATACTTTCTACAATTAAGAACGGCTATCAAAACAAAGCTTCAAGTTGCAATTTTTTCATATCGTATGAGAGAATGCTTTGTATAGTATTAATATTGGATGACATATATAGCAATTATATTTATTCGATATCACAGGCGGCAGCCTGTGATTTACTTACTCTGTGGAACATAATAACTGTTTACGGATTGACTGGAAGGTTAATATCAGCGCAACACATTATTTTATTTAAGACATGAAAATTGCTGTTCACAGATGCTCTCCATCCAATCTGACAGAGCTTGAGATATTCTACAAAGAAGAATGGGCAAAAATGTCCCTCTCTAGATGTGCAAAGCTGGTAGAGACATCCCCAAAAAAGACTTGCAGCTGTAATTGCAGAGAAAGGCGGTTCTACAAAGTATTGACTCCGGGGGGCGCCATACAAATGCACCCCACACTTTTCACTGATTTATTTGCAAAAATTTAGAAAATCATTTATCATTTTCCTTCCACTTCACAACTATGTGCCACTTTGTGTTGGTCTATCACATAAAATCCCAATAAAATCCATTTAGGTTTTGGTTGTAACATGACAAAATGTGTGAAATTTCAAGGGGTATGAATACTTTTTCAAGGCACTGTATTATGCAACTCCATTGTTTTATTTATGGAAAAAAATGGGTACAATATTGTGCTCGCCTGCACTTAAATGCGCAAATATTGTGAGACATAAAAAAAAAAAATTACAACTGACACCATTTTGTTCTACAGGGCCTCTGCTTTCAGAAACAAAAGAAATATGATTGTTTGGAGCATTTTAAGCAATTTCCTAGCAAAAAAATTAAGAAAACCGGAAGGAAATCATTAATAATAAAAATTGTCCCGAAGTGAACTTTAACATTTGTGCAAAAAGTTAAAGAAATCGCTGTGGTTGGAAGTGGTTAAATGGCTCCTGAGGGTTACAGAAGCTTTTCCTGGATTGGTCTTATGCCAAAATAAAAGGCAATTTATTAACCTCAATATTTTGTTATCACAGTGAAAACAGATGGTGGTGAAAAAAAAGCAAAATAAAATAAAAAAATAAATAAAATAACAATAATTATAATAATAGAAAATAATAATAGAAAAATAAAATGAAAGGCAACAGTAAACAACACATAAAAAACAACCAAAAAAAAATGAAAACGAAAACAAAACACATATACAAAGAACACTACATGAAATAAACAAAAATAATGTAAACTAATGTAAAAAGAAAAAAACGACATGTGATGCGCGGAAACACCTGCATGCTCTGGCGCATGCAGTAGTGAGAAGCAAGAACTAATGGCCCTACCATGTGTTTGCTAAGGAGCCGGGAAAGCACGCGAGTTTGTGTGCATTCCCAATGCACTAAAGAAAGGAGTAGATTTTTTTTTTTAATTTCCAAGGAAAATTCACAGATCAATTGACTTCATTGGATCTAATGTATCAATCCCATTTGCTGGTGTAAATTTTCTCAGCGTTTAATATTTTTAGGCGTTTGCCGTTGACTCGATTTGTTGCACATTTGCAGGGCAAATCTCTCCCACAAAAAGATTTTACAAAAATATCAGCCGTGAAACACGTCAGCAATAAAAGAGCTCTCGGCATGCAGTGGATTACATGCATGCCATGGCTCTCTAAGTGTCTGGATTTACATTCCTGTACAATAGTAAAGTCACTCCAAGCTCAGCCATTTGGATACATATCATCCACAGCTCCCGACCTCACATAGCGTTGGAGGACTACATCAGCTATCATTTACCACTGCTGATTACTCTGTAATGGATGTACAACTGTAAAATAAAGTGAAATCAACCTCTACATTGTTAATCCTTCCTTGTGATATTGGGACATTTTTGTTATGAGCTGATATCCCCCCCCAAAAAAAAAATTGTAATGACTTCCTTTTAAGCAACAGATACCTCTTCTGCAGGGGTTGAAGTTTTAGCTCCTCCCCTGAGGACTCCCCCTGAGGAAGTCACAGCTGCGCAGATCCAGTTGTAATGGATGTACAACTGTAAAATAAAGTGAAATCAACCTCTGCATTGCTAATCTTTCCTTGCGATATTGGGACATTTTTGTTATGAGCTGATATTCCACCCCCGCAAAAAAATTGTAATGACTTCCTTTTAAGCAACAGATACATCTTCTGCAGGGGTTGAAGTTTTAGCTCCTCCCCTGAGGACTGAAGACTCCCCCTGAGGAAGTAACAGCTGTTCAGATCCACTTGTAATGGATGTACAACTGTAAAATAAAGTGAAATCAACCTCTGCATTCTTAATCCTTGCTTGCGATATTGGGACATTTTTGTTAAAAAATGATATTCGACCCCCCAAAAAATTGTAATGACTTCCTTTTAAGCAACAGACAGATACATCTTCTGCAGGGGTTGAAGTTTTAGCTCCTCCCCTGAGGACTCCCCCTGAGGAAGTCACAGCTGCGCAGATCCAGTTGTAATAGATGTACAACTGTAAAATAAAGTGAAATCAACCTCTGCATTGTTAATCCTTGCTTGTGATATTGGGACATTTTTGTTATAAACTGATATTCCACCCCCCCCCAAAAAAATTGTAATGACTTCCTTTTAAGCAACAGATACATCTTCTGCAGGGGGTTGAAGTTTTAGCTCCTTCCCTGAGGACTGAGGACTCCCCCTGAGGAAGTCACAGCTGCGCAGATTCAGGAAAGAGGCTTTTGAGGCTTTGGAGGTTCACCCTGCTCCAGCATGAGCTACCCAACCAACCAGTGTAACATAGGAGGCACGAACACATAGATTGTGAGGGTGTCAGATCCCTGCTGGCTTTGTATATTAGCTTGCCATAAAAGGAGGTCAGGGTGTCATGGATATGGGGTCCCTGGTTTGTCTTTTCTTTTAATTTTGGCGCACACACACCTGCCGGTTAAAACCAGATAGTAGAAAAATGTTGTGTTGTAGTTTTATTATATAACCATTTTATATATAATTAAAGGTGTTAAAAAAAATAAACAGTTTTATTGGGATTACAAAGCTTTGTCATATAAACCAAACACCGTCCCAGCTTCACCGATGTGACAAGTGACACCTCGCAGCCCCGTGCGCTCCCCTGACCCCTCTGAGCTCAGCACAATCTGGCTAATAAACAACTCCCACCCTGATACGCTGACCCACCAGAACCTCCCGGGTCACATTACCCACCCACTGATTAAATTCCTGTGCTGGAGACCGATGTGAGCGTTTTAATTTATGGTTTCTCCTGGGAATGAAATCATTAACTGTACGGCGATCGAAGGCAGCCAGAACCGGATATGTACAGAGAACACCGAACCATCAGTCGCTGTGCCAGAGGAGCTTACACTCTAATGTCCCCCCCACAGTCACACACTATTATTATTATACATTTATATAACTCTGACATATAACGCAGTGCTGTACAGAGAACACTGAGCCAGTCACATCAGTCTCTGTAGCAGAGGAGCTTACACTCTAATGTCCCCCCCACAGTCACACACTATTATTATTATTATACTATTATATATCTTTGGCATATACCGCAGTGTATATGCCACAACTAACAGTGTACCAGAGGAGCTTACACTCTGATGTCCCCCCACCGTCACACTAGTATTATTATTATTATTATTCATTTATATAGCTCTGACATATACCATAGTGTTGTACAGAGAACACTGGGCCAGTCATATCAATTTCTGTACCAGAAGAGCTTACACTCTAATGTCACACCACAGTCACACACTATTATTATTATACATTAATATAGCTCTGACATACACCACAGCGCTGTACAGGGAGCACTGAGCCAGTCACATCAGTCTCTGTACCAGAGGAGCTCACACTCTAATGTCCCCCCCCCCCCACACTCACACACTATTATTATTATACATTTCTTTAACATATACCGCAGTGCTGTACAGAGAACACTAATTAATTCGCCAGAGGAGCTTACACTCTAATGTCCCCCCACAATCACACATTATTATTATTATAGCTCTGATTTGGGAGGGTAGTAGATCACATGGAGGATGCCCATATAATTAGAGAGGGCAACAAACTCCATGCATGCTTCACAGACCCCATTCTTTTTATGGAGGCCCATATGTATCAATATACTCAATCAATTGATCATTTAGTGCTAATAATTGATCAAACTAAACGAAAAAAAATCACAAATCAAAGACATTTCATTTGACCGATGTAAGTTATTTATTGATTGATTTATTGAGCTCTCAATTGATTTTACTCGCTAGGCTGTGGTGGAACCTCGTTGGCCATCGCGATCGATTGAACAAATAACTGTCAGAGAACTGGTCATAATATTGATTGATCGAATAATGGTTCTTTAATAAATCTATGAGTTGTATTTTCAATCGATCACAAAGTGGGGAGATTTACTAAAACTGGAGAGTGCAGAATCTGGCGGAGTCTCTGCGTGGCAGCCAATCAGCTTCTAACTTCAGCTTGTTCATTGGTTTCTATGGAGGGCTGCGCCAGATATTGCACTCGCCACCAGTTTTAGTAAATAACCCCCAAAATCTGGAACAATATAGTGTGTGTTGGGTTGTCTCATTGACGTTAGCCCCAGCCCCCCCCCCCTCCCCCCGATCTCAGCCTGATCTGTTCTGATACCCCCCCCGGTGGAGTTTAGCTGACGGGGTAACCTAAGCTGGGTGGTTGTGGTGTCCTGCGGGCCTCGCCCACGCCCTGTCCCCACTCTCCTCCCAGAATCTTTCCCTACTCCTCTCCATCAATCTCTAATTACCCAGCATCCGCACAAGTACTTCTTATCTTACTCCAGACTCATCTCAACTTATATTTAGACCCTCCGCGCTGTCTCCCTTCTTAATATGGTGATTGTAAAAAAAAAAAAAAAATTGTAATTCAGCAGCTTGACCGGGGAAGTGGCGAGAATTCACTGCGGAGCCGAGAGAGGATTCACCTGTTATAGAGGGAAGAATTCAAATATTCCAAGACAACCATGGAATGGATACAATCCAAGTGTAACATGATATCACTAAACATATATAACCAGAGTGTAATATTATAACACAAAGGATTCAATCACTACATAACATTATAACACAACAGATACAATCAATACGTAACATTATAACACAACAGATACAATCAATATGTAAATTTAAAACACAACAGATACAATCCAAGTGTAACATGATATCACTAAACATATACAATCAGAGTCTAATATTATAACACAAGAGATACAATCAATACATAACGTTATAACGCAAAGGATACAATCAATATGTAAAATGATAACACAACAGATACAATCAATACATATTAATCAATATGTAAAATTATAACACAACAGATACAATCAATACATAACATTATAACAGAACAAATACAATCAATACGTAACATTATAACGTAAAGGATACAATCAATACATAAGATTATAACACAACAAATACAATCAATACGTAACATTATAACACAAAGGATACAATCAATATGTAAAATTATAACACAACAGATGCAATCCAAGTGTAACATGATATCACTAAACATATACAATCAGAGTGTAATATTATAACACAAAGGATACAATTGATACATAACATTATAACACAACAGATACAATCAATACATAACATTAAAACACAAATGATACAATCAATATGTAAAATTATAACACAACAGATACAATCAAAATGTAACATATCACTGAATATATACAATCAGAGTGTAATATAATAACACAACAGATACAATTGATATACACTATATTACCAAAAGTATTGGGACGCCTGCCTTTACACACACATGAACTTTAATGACATCCCAGTCTTAGTCTGTAGGGTTCAATATTGAGTTGGCCCACCCTTTGCAGCTATAACAGCTTCAACTCTTCTGGGAAGGTTGTCCACAAGGTTTAGGAGTGTGTCTATGGGAATGTTTGACCATTCTTTCAGAAGCACATTTGTGAGGTCAGGCACCAATGTTGGACGAGAAGGTCTGGCTCGTAGTCCCAAAGGTGCTCTATCGGGTTGAGGTCAGGACTCTGTGCAGGCCAGGCAAGTTCCTCCCACCCCAAACTCGCTTATCCATGTCTTTATGGACCTTGCTTTGTGCACTGGTCCATATCATTTGGTGGAGGGGGGATTATGGTGTGGAATTGTTTTTCAGGGGTTTTGGACAATTTCATGCTCCTAACTTTGTGGGAACAGTTTGGGGATGGCCCCTTCCTGTTCCAACATGACTGCGCACCAGTGCACAAAGCAAGGACCATAAAGACATGGATGAGCGAGTTTGGGGTGGAGGAACTTGACTGGCTGCACCCCAACCTGATAGAACACCTTTGAGATGAATTAGAGCGCAGACTGCGAGCCAGGCCTTCTCGTCCAACATCAGTGCCTGACCTCACATATGGGCTTCTGGAAGAATGGCCAAGCATTCCCATAGACACACTCCTAAACCTTGTGGACGGCCTTCCCAGAAGAGTTGAAGCTGTTATAGCTGCAAAGGGTGGGCCAAGTCAATATTGAGCCCTACGGACGAAGACTGGGATGCCATTAAAGTTCATGTGGGTGTAAAGGCAGGCGTCCCAATACTTTTGGTAATATAGTGTATGTAATATTGGAATGCCATGGATACAACCTCAATTTAACATTATACAACAAGAGATACAATCAAAATCTAATATTGTAACACAACAGATATAATCAATATATGTGGAGAGCGGTGATGTCACTCCTGTATAATATACAGTGCCTTAAAAAAGTATTCATACCCCTTAAAATTTTCCACATCTTGTCATGTTACAACCAAATACATAAATGTATTTTATTGGGATTGTATGTGATAGACCAACACAAAGTGGCACATAATTGTGAAGTGGAAGAAAAATGATAAATGGTTTTCAACATTTTTTACAAATAAATATATGAAAAGTGTGTGTGTGGGGGGTATATTTGTATTCAGCCCCCTTTACTCTGATACCCCTAACTAAAATCTAATGGAACCAATTGCCTTCAGAAGTCACCTAATTACTAAATAGAGTTCACCTGTGTGTAATGTAATCTCAGTATAAATACAGCTGTTCTGTGAAGCCCTCAGAGGTTTGTTAGAGAACCTTAGTGAACAAACAGCATGATGAAGGCCAAGGAACACCCCAGACAGGACAGGGATAAAGTTGTGGAGAAGTATAAAGCAGGGTTAGGTAATAAAAAAATCTCCCAAGCTTTGAACATCTCACGGAGCTCTGTTCAATCCATCATCGGAAAATGGAAAGAGTATGGGCACAACTGCCAACCTACCAAGACATGGCCGTCCACCTAAACTGACCGGCCGGGCAAGGAGAGCATTCATCAGAGAAGAGCCAAGAGGTCCATGGTAACTCTGGAGGAGCTGCAGAGATCCACAGCTCAGGTGGGAGAATCTGTCCACAGGACAACTATTAGTCGTGTTCTCCACAAATCTGCCCTTTATGGAAGAGTGACAAGAAGAAAGACATTGGTGAAAGAAAGTCATAAGAAGTCCTGTTTGTAGTTTGTGAGAAGCCATGTGGAGGACACAGCAAACATGTGGAAGAAGGAGCTCTGGTCTTTTTGGCCTAAAAGCAAAACGCTATGTGTGGGAAAACTAACACTGCACATGACCCTGAATACACCATCCCCACCGTGAAACATGGTGGTGGCAGCATCATGTGGTGGGGATGCTTTTCTTCAGCAGGGACAGGGAAGCTGGTCAGAGTTGATGGGAAGATGGATGGAGCCAAATACAGGACAATCTTAGAAGAAAACCTGTTAGAGTCTACAAAAGACTTGAGACTGGGGCGGAGGTTCACCTTCCAGCAGGACAACGACCCGAAACATACAGCCAGAGCTACAATGGAATGGTTTAGATCAAAGCATATTCATGTGTTAGAATGGCCCAGTCACAGTCCAGACCTAAATCCAGCTGAGAATCTGTGCCAAGACATGAAAATTGCTGATCACAGACGCTCTCCATCCAATCTGACAGAGCTTGAGATATTTTACAAAGAAGAATGGGCAAAAATGTCCCTCTCTAGATGTGCAAAGCTGGTAGAGACATCCCCAAAAAGACTTGCAGCTGTAATTGCAGAGAAAGGAGGTTCTACAAAGTATTGACTCCGGGGGGCGCCATACAAATGTACCCCCCACACCTTTCATTTATTTGAAAAAAAAAAATGTTGAAAACCATTTATCCTTTTCCTTCCACTTCACAATTATGTGCCACTTTGTGTTGGTCTATCACATAAAATCCCAATAAAATACATTTACGTTTTTGGTTGTAACATGATAAAACGTGGAAAATGTCAAGGGGTGTGAATACTTTTTCAAAGCACTGTATCTTATATCTGCAGAGCGGTGATGTCATAGGGGAACCGGGATGGTCACATAAGGCAGTCTTGGCGACACCCAGATTTCCCAGGTAAAGACGTTGGGTGGTGGGATATAAGGACAGACAATGGAGGAAGCAGCACCCAGCGGATGTGAGGTGGTAAATCTGGAATAGTATGAAAACATTTTTGGAATAAGCAGAACCCGACACCTCAAACCGTTGAGTCAGACAGCATTGAAAGAGATCTGGGCTGCAAAGCTTACCAACTGGTCCGGTTTCAGAATTCTATTTCTAAAGCTAGCCACAGACAATGCAATTATACCTCTGGTGTGCACATTTCTCTGGTTGGAATATACTAAACACATGTCATGCAAAATATCGGTTAGAATAACGGTAATAAATTTTTTTTAAATGATTACAACCCAACCTACACACACACAAAAATTCTGATTGGGAAAACCCATCGACTGCCATACAGATTGGTACAATTGCAACACATAGGGTTAGCACTAGACACAGGGTTAGAACTGGGGGGTATAGTTAGGTAAGTGATTTCCCCCTACCACAATATCCACACCAACTCCTCTAACACCACGACCACCAGGGAACTTATGCATTGCTTGAGGTCATACTCAGAAGCAAGTATGGGTTGGACAAGGGTTAGGAGCAAAGTTAGGCTTAGAGTTAGGTCTGGGGGTAGGATTAGAGTTTGGGTTAGGTTGGCTTTAAGGCTGAAGCTAGTACTAAAGATAAGACTAGTGTTAGAACTGGGGGTGGGGTTAGGACTAGAGATAGAACTAGGGTTAGAGAAAGGACTAGGATTTAGGAGTACAGTTAGGGTTAAAACTAAGCTTTGAGTTAGAATTAAAAATTAGGACAAGGGTTGTAGTTAGGGCCAGGGTAAGGAGTAGGACAAGGTTAGAACTAGGGTTAGCGTTGGGACTAGGGTCAGGAGGAGGATAAGGTTAGAGCTAGGGTTAGAGTTAGGACTGGGGTTAGGACAATGGTTTAGTTAGGGAAGGGATATGACTAGGTTTAGCACTAAGAGTGAAGTTAGGACTACAGCTAGGACTAAGGATAGGGTTAGGATTTAAGGGTGGAGTTAGTTAGGTCCAGCACTAAAATTAAGGTTAGGGTCAGGATTAGGTATAGGGTTAAAGTTAGGAATAGGGTTAGGACAAGGGTTATAGTTAGGACTAGGGTCAGGAATAGGGTAGGGTTAGAAATAGGTTAGAATTAAAACTAGGATTGGGGCAATGGTTTCGTTAGGACTAGGGTCGGGAGTAGGTTAGGGTTAGAACTAAGTTTAGAGTTAGCGCTAGGGTCAGGAGTAGGGTTGGGTTAGAACTAGGGTTAGAGTTAGGGCTAGAGTTAGGGAAACGGTTATAGTTAGGACTAGGGTCAGAAGTAGGGTAGGATTAGAAATAGGGTTAGGGTTAGCGCTAGGGTTAGGGCAAGGGTTATAGCTAGCACTAGGGTCAGGAGTAGGTTAGGGTTAAAACTAGGATTAGAGTTAGGGCTAGGGTCAAGAGTAGGGTAGGATTAGAAATAGTGTTAGGGTTAGCGCTGGGGTTAGGGCAAGTGTTACAGTTAGCACTAGGGTCAGGAGTAGGTTAGGGTTAGAACTAGGGTTAGAGTTAGGGCTAGGGTTAGGGGAAGGGTTTGAGTCAGGGCTAGGGTCAGGAGTAGGGTAGGGTAAGAACTAGGGTTAGAGTTAGGACTAGAGTCAGGGAAAGGGTTATAGTTAGGACTAGGATCAGGAGTAGGGTAGGAGTAGAACTAGGGTTAGCGCTAGGGTTAGGACAAGGGTTATAGTTAGCAGCACTAGGGTCAGGAGTAGGTTAGGGTTAGAACTAGGATTATAGATAGGGCTAGGGTTAGGGAAAGGTTTAGAGTCAAGGCTAGGGTCAGGAGTAGGGTAAGGTTAGAACTAGGGTTAGAGTTAGGGCTAGGGTCAGGAGTAGGGTAGGATTAGAAATAGTGTTAGGGTTAGCGCTAGGGTTAGGGCAAGGGTTATAGTTAGCACTAGGGTCAGGAGTAGGTTAGGGTTAGAACTAGGGTTAGCGCTAGGGTTAGGACAAGGGTTATAGTTAGCACTAGGGTCAGCAGTAGGTTAGGGTTAGAACTAGGGTTAGCGCTAGGGTTAGGACAAGGGTTATAGTTAGCACTAGGGTCAGCAGTAGGTTAGGGTTAGAACTAGGATTAGAGTTAGAGCTAGGGTTAGGGAAAAGTTTAGAGTCAAGGCTAGGGTCAGGAGTAGGGTAGGGTTAGAACTAGGGTTAGAGTTAGGGCTAGGGTTAGGGGAAGGGTTTGAGTCAGGGCTAGGGTCAGGAGTAGGGTAGGGTAAGAACTAAGGTTAGAGTTAGGGCTAGAGTTAGGGAAAGGGTTATAGTTAGGACTAAGGTCAGGAGTAGGGTAGGATTAGAACTAGGGTTAGAGTTAGGGCTAGAGTTAGGGAAAGGGTTATAGTTAGGACTAGGGTCAGGAGTAGGGTAGGATTAGAACTAGGGTTAGCGCTAGGGTTAGGGCAAGGGTTATAGTTAGCACTAGGGTCAGCAGTAGGGTAGGGTTTGAACTAGGATTAGAGACAAGGGTTATACTTAGGCAAGGGATAGGACTAGAGCTAGATTTAGGACTCGGGTTAGCACAAGAGGTGAAATTAGGACTAGGGAAACAACTAGGGATAAGGTTAACCTGGGCATAGATGGATTGAAATTCAGCAACTTCAGCTGGGACCTGCCAAATTTCGATCCATCTATGGCTGTTCCCGGTCATGAGAAGTCAATCAAATGATCGACTTCTCACAAATGAGTTTGTTGGTAAATCTTTTGTCTGATTGGCTGCAGTGCTGATCAGTGTATTCTGACAGCGAAGAAGTCCTCACCTCAGTCCTCAGAATGCAATAGCTCAGTGGGGATTTCTCTATCCACCTCGAATATGTGGGGGACACACACTGACCCTCTTATGCCCAGCTTAAGAACCCTTCATGTCAGAGGCCTCCCCATCACATGAGAATTCCCCTTTATGTCAGAGTCACCCCTTTTAATTACAGCCCCCTCATCGCATCAGAGTCACCCCTATATATGAAAGGCCCCCTATACATGAGTCCCCCCCATCACCACAAAGTAACCCCATCACAGAGCCCCTAAATCACACAATCTGAACATCATGGTTTTGCTGGTAGCTGGCCCTCTTCATAGCTGACCAGGACAAGTTGGGTCCCATGCTTGCAGCACCCTGGGGGGAACCCAGACGGCACCCTGGTTGAGAAACACTGGTCTATGGAACAGAAGCGATTAATTAGCTATCAGTAGGAACACCCGTTATTGTGAAAACCAAGGGGGGATTTCCTTCACTTCCTGTTGTCCCCCCAGGATAAAAAAGCTGATGGTTTAACCATTTTCTATTCCATCTAAAACCAAAATAAAGTTTTTGGCTTAGGATACACTTTAAAATGCATTTCTGACTTTGGATTTTTGTTCAAAAGAGAGAAAATGTAAAGCAAGAATTTTTTCAAGTGAGTATATGAACAAGGTACACCTTGAAAATAAAATCAGGGAAACGGTTATTTGTATCTTTATGAATAGGCCCATAGATTTCAAGATTTTCTCCTCCTGATGAAAGTACCACCAACATTTTTGACTCTAATGCCGCGTACACACGATCGGAATTTTGGCCCGCAAAAGACCGATGAGAGTTCTTCGTTGCAAAATTTGACCGTGTGTATGCTCCATTGGACTTTTGCTGGCCGAATTCCAGCCAGCAAAAGATTGAGAGCATGTTCTCAATTTTTCGGTCGGGAAAAGTTCCTATCTGAAAATGCGATCGTCTGTGGCAATTCCGACGCGCAAAATCCCTACGCATGCTCGGAAACAATTCGACGCATGCTCAGAAGCATTGAGCTTCATTTTCTCGTCTCGTCCTAGTGTTGTACGTCACCGCGTTCTTGACGGCCGTTATTTCAGCAAACTTTTGCGTGACCGTGTGTGTATGCAAGGCAAGCTTGAGCGGAATCCCTTCGGAAAAGCCATCATACCTTTTTCCGATGAGAAATCCGCTCGTGTGTACGCGGCATTATTCTTTATTTTTAAAGATAGATTCTGGTAATTTCAAACAGATGTTGAAAATAATTGGTAATTTTGATAGAAATTTCGTCAATCCTAAACCTAGAATCAGCCATTAGGAGACCAGTTCACCCAAAGCTGAGAGTTCAGTGTTTGATGGATGTTGGAGGGTTAAACCACCTGAGGCTCTCTTCTATCTCCCAGACACACTATCATTGAGATCTCTGTGCTGAGTTCCCAGGTCTGTACACCTTCTGTGCCCATTATAAGGAGTTCCCACCATCCCTGTTCTGAGTTTCTGGGTCTGTACACCTGCTGTGTCCATTATGAGGAGTTCCGACCATCACTGTGCTGAGTTCCCAGGTCTGCACACCTGCTTTGCCTATTTTGAGGGGTTCTCACCATCCCTGTGCTGAGTTCCTGGGTCTAAACACCTGCTGAGCCCATTATGAGGGGTTCCCACCATCCCTGGGTTAAGTCTTCAGGTCTGCACACCTGCTGTGCCCATTATGAGGCATTTGCACAATCCCTGCAATGAGTTCTGGGGTCTGTACATGTTGTGCCTATTATGAGAGGCTCCTACCATCCCTGTTCTGAGTTCCCAGGTCTGCACATCTGCTGTGCCCGTTATTATGGGTTTCCACCATATCTGTGCTGAGTTCCTGGGTCTGCACACCTGCTGTGCACATTTTGAGGTGTTTGCATGATCCCTGCAATAAGTTCCAAGGTCTGTACACCTGCTGTGCCCATTATGAGAGGTTCACAACATCCCTTCACTAAGCTCCCCGGTCTGTACACCTGCTGTGTCCATTATGAGGGGTTTCCTCCCTCCTTGTGATGAGTTTCCAGGTCTGTATACCTGCTGTTCCCACTATGAAGGGTTTCCACCATCCCCATATTGAGTTTCTAGGTTTGTACACCTGCTGTCCATTATGTCCATTATGAGGGGTTCCCACCATTCCAAAACTCAGTTCCTGAGTCTGTACACCCGCTGTGTCCATTATGAGGGGTTCCCACCATGCCCGTGCTGAGGTTCTAGGTCTGTACACCTGCTGTGCCCATTACAAGGGCTTCTGACCATCCCTGGTGGATTTTTTAAATTTATATTAGGTGGAATGTAACAAAAGGAGCAGAAACACACAAAGGTTGGAGAGGACACCCAAAACATCCAGGTGGACAGGACCAGAGTTGGAATTATGGGATAGAGATCTCTCTGTTGGAGTTCCTGAGACATATAATGCCCCATACACACATTTAGAAAATTCCGTCAGAAAAAACTTGGATGGTTTTTCCGACGGAATTCCGCTCAAGCTTGCCTTGAATGCACACGGTCACACAAAAGTTCTCTGAACTTTCGTCCATCAAGAACGCGGCGACGTACAACACTACGACAAGCCGAGAAAATGAAGTTCAATGCTTCCGAGCATGCGTCTAATTGTTTCCGTGATTTTTTGCATGTCCGAATTGCATACACACGATTGCATTTTCGAATAGGAACTTTTTCCGACCGAAAAATAGAGAACCTGCTCTCAATTTTTTGCTGGCTGGAATTCTGCCAGCAAAAGTCCGATGAAGCATACACATGGTCGGAATTTCTGACCAAAAGCTCACATCGGACTTTTGCTGGCGGAATTTCTGATCGTGTGTACGGGGCATAAGACGCCAGGGACTGATTCAGCCCATCAGTAACCCTAAACATTTTGGGTGGGATGAAGTAATATAGGACATAAAATTAGTCCTTTTTGTTTAAAAATCTGCAACAGCTAATCCGAGTTTGGTTTACTGAAGTCAGATTAGGGATATCCTCACTGGTAGGTTGCTAAAAGCTACTGTAGTTTGCACCTCGGTCTTTTGCCTTATTGAAGGAGCTTACAGACACCTGTGGACGCAGCAAGTGCTCAAGCTGCTGGTCTCTGTGTGGTTGCATTGCCAACAGGATACTTGAGGACTTGAAGAGTATATTAGGAGCAAGATCTCATGTAGACATATATAGACAGGGCAATAGAAGGAGGGAGGGCAGGGGATGAGGGTCCAAGCTGTCAGGATAGGGTGTCCCTCCCACCTCACTGACCTCCTCCTATCCAGCCCCCTCATCTTCTTTTATGGCCTGGGTTTCAAGTTCTCTCTTTGCTTTTCAGTCTGAGCGCCCTGGAAAGGTGACCACCAGTCGTCCCCAGACTCTCGCCTCCGTCTCCATCAGCTCAGGGAGACCGTCGCCTGATCCCCCCTCTGAGTAGAAGTGAAGCTGCCTCCCCCAGAAGGACAGCTGAAGGAGCTACCTGTCCACCCAACGCCAAGCCTTTACCTGTAGGGGCGGAGAGGGGATTTTGTTTTTATCCTCCCACATTCCTCCCCCACGTTGACTTTAAATTGGGACCGGAATTGGTGACCTGTCGACTCGTTGGAGCGTAGCGAGAGGATGAAGGGGCCATGGCTGGTTCTGGCAGCTCTGTGCCTCTCCCTGGCCAACTTGGGCGCCAGGGGTGAGGACGGGCTTGACTTTCCAGAGTATGATGGGGAGGACAGGGTCATCCACATTAGCCTGAAGAACTACAAGGCTGCCCTGAAGAAGTTCGATGTCTTGGCGTTGCTCTACCATGAACCTATTGAGGATGACAAAGCCTCACAAAGGCAGTTCGAAATGGAAGAGCTCATTCTGGAGGTACAAGGAGGCATGAGAAGACATTTTTTTACTACCTTGTAGATAGATTGCCGCAAAAAAACGGGTTTGGGTACATTTTAGTGGGTCACAAAGAAAAGTCCACATTCTCAAAATTTTCTTCTACACTGCTCCACTGAAAGGCATAACAAATTACTATACTATATCCCGGACGGACCCCCAATTAAAGGGATTGTCCACCTACTACAGATAAGTTTAACTAAATGGATTGTGCACGCCCTCCTGTAACTTTTACTAGAGATCCAGCTTTGTCCATAGCTTCCTTCTGTTGTTGTTTTAGTTACGTAATAATACAATGTTGCTTGTCTTTGTTTTGACTCCGTTACAATGCAGCTGTCCATTCTATGTTGGGTACAGTCGTATCAAATGAGCTGCTTTGTGTCCCCTCCCACTGCAATGTTCTAGGTCTACAGCTAAAAAGAAAAGAACAAAGTATATATATATATATATATATATATATATATATAGATAGATAGATAGATAGATAGATAGATAGATAGATAGATAGATAGATAGATAGATAGATAGATAGATAGATAGATAGATATCTATCTATCTATCTATATATATAGATAGATATATAGATCTATATATATATATTTTTCATATATATATAGATATAGATATATATCTATATATATCTATATCTATAGATATATATAGATATAGATATATATATATAGATATATATATATATATATATATATATATATATATATATATATATATAGTAGATATATATTTATTTATTTTTTCACAAAAAAAGTTACAAGAGGATGTGTACAAACTAATATAATAAAGCCAAATTTTCTGGTGGGGACCGCTTTCACACTATTACCTAAAAATACGTAAATACAATGAAATAATTGTCAGATATGGCAATTATGCTAACAAGACATTTCAAAGTTTACATATAAAAAAAACATTGTATATGGCATATAATTTATCTGGGGTTTGGGTCCTAATATTGCATAAAAGTATTTCAGTATGAGCACAAGTTGTCAGATGATATATTTAATGACCGGTATTGTATTGCATTGTATTATATTATTATGTTATAGTGTATAGCATTAGCTTACAATATACAACTCTTTGTAACAATTTGCATCTATTGGGCTTTTCCTGTCTGCCTGCTTTTTTATAAGGCCCTCCCATTGCACCTCCGCTCTGCTCTAGGAGCTCTGTCAGTATAACTTCTCCATTGCTTATGCTAACATCTTGTTTTCCTGAGGCCCCTCCTCCCCCATATGTTTTTGCAATTTGGAACATTCCAACAGGCTAGGTAGGGATTGGATGGAAGTGCTCTCACCAATCACAGCTCGGCTCTCTGCAAAAATCTGAGATTTGTGCTGAGTCAACACAGCAGATTGGTTAATGTTACAGCTGCTGTTCAAAGGGCTACATGGGCACATTTTTTTTTTAGTATATCCTTAAATTAGTTCAGACATTACCCCTTCCGTGTTCAAATGGTGACTGCAACACCACGTAGACTCATTGCTCAAAATATATTCTAGCAAAAGTAGAATTGCATTTTAAAGGGTTTGTCTACTCAAAGCTGATCTTCAATGTTTGGTAGATACTAGAGAGTTAAATCGCCCGATCGCCTCTTCTATCTTTGAAGGATTCTATAAGTGAGATCTCTGTGCTGAGTTCCTGGGTCTGTACACCAGGTGTGCAAATAATGAGGGATTCCATCCATTCCTGTACTGAGTTTCCAGGTCTGTACACCTGCTGTGCCCATTATGAGAAGCTCCCACCATCCCTGTGCTGAGTTCCCGGGTCTGTACACCTGCTGTGCCCATTATGAGGGGTTCCCACCATCCCTGTGCTGAGTTCCCAGGTCTGTACACCCGCTGTGCCCATTATGAGGGGTTCCCATAATCCCTGTGCTGAGTTCCCGGGTCTGTACACCCGCTGTGCCCATTATGAGAAGCTCCCACCATCCCTGTGCTGAGTTCCTGGGTCTTAACACCTGCTGTGCCCATTATGAGGAGCGCTCACCATCCCTGTACGGAGTTCCTTGGTCTGTACACCTGCTGTGCCCATTATGAGGGGTTCCCACCATCCCTGTGCTGAGTGCCCAGGTCTGTACACCTGCTGTGCCAGTTATGAGGGGTTCCCATCATTCCTGTGCTGAAATTCCGGAGCTGTACACCTGCTGTAGCCATTATGAGGGTTTCCCTACATTCCTTGTGCTGAGTTCCCGGGTCTGTAGACATGATATGCCTATAATATTACGGAGAATAAAACAGGAGAACACCAAGATGGGTGGGAACATCCAAAACTCCAAAATGGACAGGAGCAGAGCAAGGAATTATGGCGGGGAGTTCTTTCTGTTGAAGTATTTAAGGCATACATGAAGCCAGTGGCCCACTCAGCTCACCAGACTCAAAGTATAACAAAAATATCACTTTAGGGTGGACTAGCCCCTTTTAAAACAAACTTGTCTTCTTGAAAAAAAAAAAACATGGTGTTGATGATCCACTGCCTGAAATAATGCCAAATCTTTTTTGAACCTTTTATCCATCCTTAAGTGGTTAGTCCACACCAAGCTGATGAGTTTGGGATGGTAGATGGACCTCACCTCTATTTGTAATGGGCTTCAGAGGTGAGATATTTGCTCCAGAGTTCCCAGTAAGCAAGAAGGGGATGGAAATGTTGATGGGGAGCTTGACGTTATAGTCTCTGAAATAAATAATGTATTTAGGGCATCTCAGTCCAGGAAGGGACCGGTGACCCTGGATCAGGCCTGAACAAAGACTAATATATGAGGACAGATCCACTTTAGGTCTAATACCCACTGATGGTTAATATCTCACAGTAGTTGAACATGTCTTCAATAGTTGACTTAGTGGTTTGACTCAGGGATTTATCCTATGTGCGTAGCAAGGGAATAACAAGTTTCCTGTCCCAGGTTCTTTTGAAGGCCCTGGGTGGATCTCTAAGTTGACGTTGGAGGTTTGATTCCCATATTTCATTGGATGTTTATACGTTTTGCTGGAATTGTTTGCTGTTTGGGTGGCTCTGTTGAAATAGGAGTTGACAACTATGGGGACACCAGCCAACTGCATTGTGCTGGGGGGAGGGGTTTACTGGGTCAGTACACTACTAAACTATATCCTTGCAGATAATTGGACAGTAAGTCAATCGTGTATTGCAAATATCTTCCCACAATATGGCCTTTGCTTTAGCCATCTCCCAATCTTGTCAAATTTTCATAGTCTCCATGGATGTAATTTAAACATCTTCTGTGTTGTAATTTAGCTATACTGGTCCTTTAAAACACCAAACAACGGATTTCCTTTATTATATTCTAGATTAATTGTTTATACCTTGGAATTATTGCAGGGTCTACCTTGGACTAGTGGAATCTCCAAGCTTTTTTTTCTTACCTTTTATCTACCTAACCCCAACACTGAACCTTTTGCCCTAGATCAGTGGTCTCCAAACTTCGGCCCATGGGCAACAATGGAACACTCTTCCTTCAAGTGACACCAACAATGGAGCACGATTCCTTCCACTGACATCAATGATGAAACATTATTACTCCCTCTGACACCAAAGATGGGGCACTATTCTTCCCACTAATACTAACAATGCGCCACTGTTCCTCCCACTGATACCAACATTGGGGCACTATTCCTCCCACTGATACCAATGATGGGGCACTATTCCTTCCACTGATTCCAATGATGGGGCACGATTTCTTCCACTGACACAAATGATGGGGCACTATTCCTCCCATTGTTACCAATGATGTGGCACTATTCCTCCCACTGATAGCAATAATGGGGCACTATTCCTCCCACTGACAGCAATGATGGGGCACTATTCCTCCTCCCACTGACCACCAAGCCTGAGGCATTGTTTGCTCTCAATGACACCGGGATGCTTTCTACTCCTAGTGGCCACAGTCGCCCCCCCCCCCCCCAAAATAAAAATCTTAAGGACATTAAATTGGCCCTTTATATAGAAAGTTTGGAGACCCCTTTTCTAGATAATATCTGTCTTCTCCACAAGCTGAATTTCTTGAACCATATTCTGGAGAATATTAACTTTTAATTGGCATAAACTGTTACGGGTTAGAACAAGATCCCATATATTAATAATGGTTCTCACAGGGCTGTCCTTAAGTACTGCCATATAGTAGATGCAGCAGAAGCAGAAGTTTGACTAATAGACATAATAGGTACCCTGTTTCCCCGAAAATAAGACCTAGCGTGACTGTCAGTGATGGCTGCAATATAAGCCTTACCCCCCAAATAAGCCCTACCCTGTTTCCCCGAAAATAAGCCCTACCCTGAAAATAAGACCTACAAGGACTTTAACTAGGGCTTATTTGGGGGGTAGGGCTTATATTGCAGCCATCACCGTCAATCACGCTAGTTCTTATTTTCAGGGAAACAGGGTAGGACTGTGGGTTGCATGCTGGGTAGGTGGCTATCTCTTTACCTATGTTATCATAGGAGTACTAAGTCCAATTTTCGCTAGGGACCCCATTGATGTACGTTCCATGTATAGGATTCTTCTCACAACCCAAAAAAGTACTAGTTGGTTATATGTCATCTTACTGAACTGGTCCCAGTTTAAATTTCATGAGTGTAGGAGACATGAAAGTCGGGTCATCCATTGCATTTTGCTGATGGTCCCAATAGGAGAGCTTTTCAAGGTCTGTCATGTATTGTCATTTAAACACAAGAAAAAAGACCTCTCCTGCGCTCAGGTGTCCATGAACTGGATATGTGGTGCAGCCACCTATAGAAGTAATGCCTAGCGTCTTGCAGCCCTCATTTGAACAATGGGTATTCAAGCTATAAAAAACAGAAAAGAAAGAGGGCGCACCAACCTAGTGCATTACCACTGGTAAACTTTAATGCAGCATAAAAACAGTAAAAATTATACTCACAAACGAGCTAGTGAAAATAGCTTTCAAAAGGGCGCAAAAGCGCTGTTTCTGTGGATCGACACCCCAGGACCTGTTGCCGAGAGGATAGGACCAGCGCAAATGGCTGATGGCTTGCCATCAGCCATTTGCGCTGGTCCTATCCTCTCGGCAACAGGTCCTGGGGTGTCGATCCACAGAAACAGCGCTTTTGCGCCCTTTTGAAAGCTATTTTCACTAGCTCGTTTGTGAGTATAATTTTTACTGTTTTTATGCTGCATTAAAGTTTACCAGTGGTAATGCACTAGGTTGGTGCGCCCTCTTTCTTTTCTGTTATGTATTGTCATTTACTCATTGGCACTAAACATACATAATTAGGATGCCAATATGATCGCCTGACCCAGTAAAAGTGTCTCCAGGGATTTACTTGTCCCCAGTCAGTATTTGGGATGGTAGTGGTAGAAGTTATTGTCTGTCTTCCAGATCTTTCACAGAATTTGAAATGTTTGACCTTAGCTCCAAGGGCTGGCCCATCGTTAAATCTCTGTAAGACATTGTAATTCTCCTGGAATTGCCAGATGCAAGCTTGGTTATTCTACCATGGCGAGAAGTCTTATGTTCTATACTGATGTTTCCAATTTTTTTTAATTCAACTTGTTTTCATGTTTTCAAACCTATAGACCAGGCTTTCTCAACTAGGGTTCGTCTCAGGGTATCCTAGACTGTAGCCGATTGACCACCTATTGCAAGTAAAACCTAAATAGTGGGTAAGAAAATCTGTAGCTGATTGACCACCTATCGCAGATTTCTCAACCAGGGTTCCTAAAGAGGTTGCTATGGGTATCTTAGACTGTAGCGGATTGACAGCCTATCGCAGATTTCTCAATTAAGGTTCCTCCTAAAGTTGCTAGGGTTACCTTAGACCGTAGCTGATTGAACACCTATTGCAGCGTTTCTCAACCAGGGTTCCTCCAGAGGTTGCTAGAGGTTCCTTGATCAATGAGCACTTTCCGCCTCTCAGATAAGTTGCCACTGACACCATTGATCTTTTTAGCTATCTGTAAGGGGGTAATTCTTCCCAATGACCACAAGTGTAAGGAGCATTCTTCCCACTGACCATCATACTAATGTATCATGAGTGGTACATATAGTAAGTTTTAGCAGAGGTTCCCTGAGACCCGACAGTTATTTCAAGGGTTCCTCCAAGGGTTGAGAAGGGCCGCTAGAGACCATACATAGTGTATTCTATATGTAGGAGGGGGCTTGGCTTCCGGCTCTTTGAAGCTTCCCATTGGTACTCCTTATACGTGCATGGATTTGTCATGGTTTCCACCTTTGCCAAAGTTGGGACCCTTCAGGAACCCAATGCCCAACTTTTAAAAAATAATTTGGATAGCGTGGTGAATGGTAAGAACCTTGATCAACTTTTTCCTGCCATCTGTGATCTGTGTCCAAACATGGGATATGCTAATGAGAATGTGGTGCTCTCCAGTCGGATTTGGCCTTGTAAAAGCATGAGTTACAAAGATTTTACATAGATGAGGCCCTTATCGGTGTAAACATGGATTTCACCAGCACATAGTACGCTTAATGAGAGCCTGTAATTACATTAGGTCCTCCTGCCCAAAGAGGACTGCCGACACTGGACCAAAGAGGAAGCCAGGGACATCACTGGAGCGTGGAGGAGGTAAATACGATGTTGACATTGGGAGTGGAAGGGCTAAAGATTTAAAAAAAGCAAGGCCAGAGTCCCACTTTCATTCAGAACATAAAGTGAGGAAGGTTCTCCTCATTTCTTGTCTATTTATTGTCAGCCAGAACAGGAAGTGAAGAAAAATCTCTGGTGTCAGAACTGGAAGTTAAGGGAAACCTCTCCACTTCCTGCATGTGGTGTCAGAACAGGAAGTAAAGGAAAATCTCTCCACTTCTTGCTATGGTATCAGAGGAGGAAGTGAAGGGGAATCTCTCAACTTCCTGTCTATGGTGTCAGAACAGGAAGTGAAGAAAAATCTCTGGTGTCAGAACAGGAAGTTAAGGGAAATCTCTCCACTTCCTGTCTGTGGTGTCAGAACAGGAAGTGAAGGAAAATCTCTCCACTTCCTGTCTATGGTGTCAGAACAGGAAATAGTGAAGGTGGATTCCCCAATGGGGACACACGCAGTAAGACATAGTAAAAAAAAAAAGGAAGGCCACAGTTTCACTTTAATCACAACATAAAATGAGGAGGGATCTCCCCATTTCTTGTCTATTTGATGGGTTGTCAGACAAAACAGGAAGTGAAGGAAAATGGCTCAATTTTTCTGTCTATGGTGTCAGAACAGGAAGTGAAGGAAAATGTCTCCACTTCCTGTCTTTGGTGTCAGAGCAGGAAGTGAAGGGAAATCTGTCCACTCCTGTCTATGGTGTCAGAACAGGAAGTTACGGGAAATCCCTCCACTTCCTGTCTATGGTGTCAAGACCAGGAAGTGAAGGGGAATTCTCCAATGGGGACACAGGCAGTAAGGAATATTAAAAAAAAGCAAGGTCAGAGTTCCACTTTCATTCAGAACATAAAGTGAGGAAGGATCTCCCGGCCCATTTGTTGTCTATTTGTTGGGTTGTGAGTGAGACAGAACAGGAAGTGAAGGAAAATCTCTCCACTTCCTGTCTATGGTGTCAGAACAGTAAGGGAAGGAAAATCTCTCCACTTCCTGTCTATGGTGTCAGAACAGGAGGTGAAGGACAATGTCTCCACTTCCTGTCTCCACTTCCTGTCTGTGGTGTCAAAACAGGAAGTGAAGGAAAATCTCCCCACTTCCTGCCTATGCTGTCAGAGCAGGAAGTTTAGGGAAATCTCTCCACTTTCTGTCTATGGTGTCAGAACAGGAAGTGAAGGTGAATTCTCTGATAGGGACACAGGCAGTAAGACAGATAAAAAAAAAAGAAAGCTAAGGCACAGTTCTACATTTACTTAAGAACATAAAGTGAGGAAGAATATGCCCATTTCTTGTCTATTTGATGGGTTGTGAGACAGAACAAGAAGTGAAGGAAAATCTCTCCACTTCCTGTCTACGGTATCAGAGCAGGAAGCAAAGGATAGGCTCTCCACTTTCTGTCTATGGTGTCAGAACAGGAAGTGAAGGTGAATTCTCTGATGGGGACACAGGCAGTAAGGCAGATAAAAAAAACAGCTAGGGCACAGTTCTACATTTAATTCAGAACACAAAATGAGGAAGGATCTCCCCATTTCTTGTCTATTTGATGGGTTGTGAGACAGAACAGGAAATGAAGGGAAATCTTTCAACTTCCTGTCTATGGTGTCAGAACAGGAAGTGAAACGCAATCTCTGCACTTCCTGTCTATGGTATCAGAACAGGAAGCATAATCTCTCCACTTCCTGTCTACTGTGTCAGAACAGGAAGTGAAGGTAAATTCTCTGATGGGGACACGGGCAGTAAGGAGGCAGCTAAGATTGAATTGCTCTTTGTGACTTTGTGAGGGAGATTTGCCCTCACACCCTGTCCAGGTGACAAACAGAACAGGAAGATGAATCTTCTCTATGGGGACACAGTTGGCAAGGTATTCTAACCTTCCCATGTTATGTCCAAGGTGTAAAAAAAAAAAAGGTTTTGGCCAGAGTTGGGCTTTGGGTGTCTTCTACCGATAAGAGGCAGAACTCCGGGTAAAGCTAAACTCTTTTTTTTTTGGATTCGTTTAAATAAATTAAGCCAATTTTTTTTCGTCGAGTAGATATATTGACGCGTCTGTATCTAGTGGGAGGGGCTTGCCGATCTCTTGTAGCTTACATTATGTAAGTCTATATCCATGCAATCAGAGCACGATGATACGGTTTATATATATATAGAGAGAGAGAGATTATATAGCATGATGAAATTGGCGCTCCACCGATATTTGGCATTCCAGAGGGGCGGTAAAAATAGCACGGGCTCTAAGGTTACAAAACCGAATTCCCAGCGCTGGCAGGAGACAGGTTCGCGGCGTATCACATTTCAGTACAGTATGTGCCGCTCAATAAGCTTCCTGAGCCTCTTCCACTGGACGGGGCGCACTGTAATCCTCCGAACGTCCCCACCTTGTATGAATCGAGATTACTGGTGGATTTGCTGATACGTTGAAAATGGGTACATGGAAAAGATGGCCATACACCATGCAATCTGATTGTACGATTATCTGTAGATTTAGCTAAACTGTTTAATGTGTATGACTTCGGGCAGGCCCTTCGCGCTACATATTTGCCGACTTTAAAACAAAGTTGTAACGTTCATCTTCATTCATCCTCATAACCACCCCAAGAACCCCCAAACCCCCTCCACCTGAACCCCCAAACCCCCTCCACTTGAACTCCCAAACCCCCTCCACCTGAAACCTCAAACCCTCTCACCTGAACCCCCAAACCCCCTCCACCTGAACCCCCAAAACCCCTCCACCTGAACCCCTCCACCTGAACCCCCAAACCCCCTCACCTGAACCCCCAAACCCCTCCACCTGAACTCCCAAACCCCCTCCACCTGAACCCCCAAACCCCCTCCATCTGAACCCCCAAACCCCCTCTACCTGAACTCCCAAACCCCCTCCACCTGAACTCCCAAACCCCCTCCAACTGAACCCCCAAACCCCCTCCACCTGAACTCCCAAACCCCCTCCACCTGAACCCCCAAACCCCCTCCACCTGAACTCCCACACCCCCTCCACCTGAACCCCAAAATCCCCTCGACCTGAACCCCCAAACCCCCTCACCTGAACCCCCAAACCCCCTCTACCTGAACCCCCAAACCCATCCACCTGAACCCCCAAACCCCCTCACCTGAACCCCCAAAACCCCTCCACCTGAACCCCTCCACCTGAACCCCACAAACCCCCTCACCTGAACCCCCAAACCCCTCCACCTGAACTCCCAAACCCCCTCCACCTGAACCCCCAAACCCCCTCACCTGAACCCCCAAACCCCCTCCACCTGAACCCCCAAACCCCCTCCATCTGAACCCCCAAACCCCCTCCACCTGAACTCCCAAACCCCCTCTACCTGAACTCCCAAACCCCCTCCACCTGAACCCCCAAACCCCCTCCACCTGAACTCCCAAACCCCCTCCACCTGAACCCCCAAACCCCCTCCACCTGAACTCCCACACCCCCTCCACCTGAACCCCAAAATCCCCTCGACCTGAACCCCCAAACCCCCTCACCTGAACCCCCAAACCCCCTCTACCTGAACCCCCAAACCCATCCACCTGAACCCCCAAACCCCCTCACCTGAACCCCCAAACCCCCTCACCTGAACCCCCAAACCCCTCCACCTGAACCCCCAAACCCCTCCACCTGAACTCCCAAACCCCCTCCACCTGAACCCCCAAACCCCCTCACCTGAACCCCCAAACCCCCTCCACCTGAACTCCCAAACCCCCTCCACCTGAACCCCCTCACCTGAACCCCCAAACCGACTCCACCTGAACTCCCAAACCCCCTCCACCTGAACCCCCAAACCCCCTCCACCTGAACTCCCAAACCCCCTCCACCTTAACCCCCAAACCCCCTCCACCTGAACTCCAACACCCCCTCCACCTGAACCCCAAAATCCCCTCGACCTGAACCCCCAAACCCCCTCACCTGAACCCCCAAACCCCCTCTACCTGAACTCCCAAACCCCTCCACCTGAACCCTCAAACCCCCTCCACCTGAACCCCCAAACGCCCTTCACCTGAACCCCCAAACACCCTCCACCTGAACTCCCAAATCCCCTGCACCTGAACCCCCAAACCCCCTCCACCTGAACCCCTATCCCACATTACTCCCTTTGTTCAAGCTGCCAGTTGGTTCTTGGCTCCTCTTCATAGACGGTGGGCTTGGGTAGCAATTTTGGGAAACCTGGGCCTCTATAGCAGTGGTCTCCAAACTGCGGCCCAGGGGGGCCAGATGTTCCTTTGCTTACCTGTATCCGGCCCTTGAGGCTCTTTCTACTGACACCAACAATGAGGCATAAATGATCCCACTGACACCAACAATGAGGCATAAATCATCCCACTGACACCAACAATGAGGCATAAATCCTCCCACTGACACCAACAATGGGGCATAATTCCTCCCACTGACACCAACAATGGGGCATAATTCCTTCCATTGACACCAACAATTGGACATAAATTCTCCCACCGACACCAACAATGGGGCATAAATCCTCCCACTGACACCAACAATGGGGCATAATTCCTTCCACTGACACCAGCAATGCGGCATAATTCCTTCCACTGACACCAACAATGGGGCATAAATCCTCCCACTGACACCAAACAATGGGGCATAATTCCTTCCATTTACACCAACAATTGGACATAAATCCTCCCACCGACACCAACAATGGGGCACTATTCCTCTAACTGACACCAACTATTTCTCCCCCTAATACCAAAGATGGGACATTGTTTTCTTCTACTGGGCACAGTCCGGCCCCCCTAAAGTCTGAAGGACAGTGAACTTTGCTAAGAAAGTTTGGAGACCCCTGCTCTATAGGCTCCTCTTCCTGAGAGTGGGATCTCAGAGTGTCCCTAACTGATGGCTCCACTCAGCGGCCATTTTGGGTAAGCCTGTGTCTCAGTGATACACCGTGCTTTCCTCAGTCCTTCCATCAGTATAGAGCTCTGAAGTGGACTGAGAAGAAGTCCAAAGGACCCCTTTACTAACTCACCTCGCTTCTTTCCACAAAACTTTTGAGGGTCCAGGAAGAGGACCTTCATATGGCCTGATGGGACACTGACAAAGAGCATCGCCGTGCTGTGGGAGGATTCGGGGTTCTGACTTTGCAGGGGGAAGTCCATTGTTGCCAAAACATTTTGGATTGAGTGGTGATGGGAACAACCCCCATCAGTTTTGTTTTTCTATCTGTGTCCTCGTTAGGGAGATTCATCCTCCTAATGTGTCCTGGTGTCCATTGTCACTAGGGTTAAAAATGACAAAAAATCCAAAAATTTGGAGTGGTCACTAGAACAGGAATAGAGGAGAAATCCTCCAATGGGGACACCCGTCTAGACTTGGATTTCCATCAAGATGAAGAGATTTTCTCTCACTTCCCGTTGTATCTATAGGATAGGAAATTACTACAAAAATACAGCAAAATGAGGTTCTTCAAACTGAATAATCGCTACTTAAGAGAAGGATTCATTCCAACAATGTGCCTTATGTCAGCCATAGAATGTGAGGGAGGCGACAGGTCTGCTTTAAATAATAATAAAAAATAATATTAATAACAATAATAATAATAAAACATGAAACACTAAATTATATTATAATAATCTTAAAATATGAAACACTAAATTATAAAATTATTAATACTAATAATAATTATTAATAATAAAAAGGGACCTTGTTTTGAAGAGAACCTGTCGCACAATCGTAGAACACAGTGACACCGTGAAAGTCCTGGTTCTGTTGCTAAGTAATCATCAGGGAAAAATCAGAGGCTTTGTTGCTTTCTGCTTAAACCTATTATTATTATTATTATTAATAATAATAATAATAATAATAATAATAATAATAAATTATTGTGTGTCTTTATTATTATAATTATTAGTGCTATTATTATTATTATTATAATTATATTTTGTATTTTTCATGTACTATTAATATAAAATTATGTTTTTTTTTTAATAATTATTATTAATATTATTATACAAGATTTCTTTAGTGGTGACAGTTTGTGCAATTTATTTCATAAAATAATGACCATGTTGCAGACAAGGGTAGAGTCAGGGCCTCCAAATGCTTGTGGACACTGTAGACTCCTTCCCGTTAAAGTGAATCTGTCATTGTAACCACTATAATGAAAGTACAATTCAATCTAGCGACCTAATCCTAATAAAGTTTATAAACAACAACAAAACTCGATAAACAATGCTAATATTGAATTAATATATAATATTTAAAAAAAATACTTTAAAAATGAATTAACGGTGCTCCAGTATAAGAAAATGGGGAGTTGGAGGGTAATTTCCAAGCAGATATTCTCATGTATTAATATATATGTAAACAAAACAAAAAATATGTATATATATATATGTAAACAAAATATATATATGTATATATTTTTTTTTAATACATGGAGAAAGAGAACCACATCAATAATAATATTATCATTAGTAATAAGAATAAGAATAAATTATAATAAATAAAAATATACTACTACTACTACTACTACTACTACTACTACTACTACTAATAATAATAATAATAATAGTAATAATAATTGTTATTATTATTATTTATAGAAAATGTAATATAATGTATAGAAAATAAAAACCCTTCATGTCTTTCCTTCTATTTTTTTTTTTTTCTATCCTTTCGATAATCCTTATAAAAAGAGATTTCAGATAACAATAATTCTGCCACCAGAATCCAGAGAACACCTCACATGGTCACTGGAAGTGTGCTTCCTGATCCTGTGCTGAGTAGTGCCCTCTCACTCTCTGCTCCCTGTAAGTAAAGAAAAAGAGACCCTAAATAATAATAATAATATTTATTATTATAAATTATTTTTTCCCCTATTTTTTATATTACATTTTTTATTATATGATCTATCTATCTATCTATCTATCTATCTATCTATCTATCTATCTATCTATCTATCTATCTATCTATCTATCTATCGATAGATCTATATAGAAATATATATTTATATTGATATATTGATATATATATATATATATATATATATATATATATATATATATATATATATATATATAATATGAAATATAGGGAAAAAGAAAAAGAGAACCACAATAATAATATTAATAACAATGATACAAACAATAACGATAATAATACTATTACTAATAATAATAATAATTATATTTATTTATAGAAAATGTAATATAATGTATAGAAAAAGAAAACCTTCATGTCTTTCTTTCTTTTATTTATTTGTCCTTCCAATATTCCTTTTAAAATGAGATTTCAAATAACAATAATTCACTGCAACCAGAATCCAGAGAACACCTCACATGGTCACTGGAAGTGTACTTCCTGATCCTGGGCTGAGCAGTGCCCTCTCACTCTCTGCTCCCTGTATCATCAATCACACTGAAAATTCCAAAGCAGGTTTAATTCTGATTGGTGATTATAAAAAATGCCTTAGTAGATTGTCCAGCAGAGGATGTCCCCTTGCTTTGTAGAGAATTTCTCTCACTTCCTGTGGTGTTTCCAGGACAGGAAGTGAAGTGAAATCTGCCCAAAAAGACGCAAAGAAAAAACGGAGCAGTTTTGGCCGTCATGTGGACCCCTGTGGCTCTGATTCATGAAGTTGTGACAGCATTTCAGGAATGCTAAAGTGGGATTCAATAAATATTTGGGCATGCTTTATGTGTGCCTCTAGGGGCAGAAAGGAATAACTGCAGGAGACAGAACCGGAGAGGAGGTGAGGATTGCAGCCAGAACCGCTTTTTTTTTTTTATCCCTTTTTGAGGCTATTACATCTTGATGCAACATGGAGTGTTAGTGCTAAATACATGTGTGAGCTGGAGTGACAACGAGTGATACCAGAATGTGTTTTATTCATTGGTGGATGAATATCCAAATCTCAGATATCCCAAACTCCTGGCACAGGGACTGGGAGAGGACAGAATGTTAATCCGCGGTACTGACAGTTCGGTGATGTCCAATTCCTTGGCACCGAGTTCTCAGCATTGAAAACCCATCGAAATCCTAGAGCTCCTCTAAGTGTCCCGATGTTACAAAGTGTTCCTAACACTAAACCTAACCCCTAAAATAACACCTTTAATCCTAACCCCGCCCCCAACACTTAACCCTTAACCTCCCCTCAAGATTTAACCTAACCTAAAAACCTAAGCCCCTAATACCTGACACTAAGCCTTAACCCAAAAACCTAAACCCCTAATACCTGACACTAAGCCTTAACTCAAAAACCTAAACCCCTAATACCTGACACTAAGCCTTAACTCAAAAACCTAAACCCCTAATACCTGATACTAAGCCCTAACCCCTAATATCTGACACTAAGCCCTAACCCCTAATACCTGACACTAAGCCCTAACCCCTAATACCTGACACTAAGCCCTAACCCCTAATACCTGACACTAAGCCCTAACCCCTAATACCTGACACTAAGCCCTAACCCCCTAATATCTGACACTAAGCCCTAACCCAAAAACCTAACCCCCTAATACCTGACACTAAGCCCTAACCCCCTAATATCTGACACTAAGCCTTAACCCAAAAACCTGACCCCCTAATACCTGACACTAAGCCTTAACTCAAAAACCTAACCCCCTAATACCTGACACTAAGCCTTAACCCAAAATCCTAACCCCCTAATACCTGACACTAAGCCCGCCCTAATCCCCTAATACCTGACACTAAGCCTTAACCCAAAAACCTAACCCCCTAATACCTGACACTAAGCCCTAATCCCCTAATACCTGACACTAAGCCTTAACCCAAAAACCTAATCCCCTAAAACCTGACACTAAGCCCAAACCCCCTTACACCTGACACTAAGCCCAAACCTCCTAATACCTGACACTAAGCCCTAACCCAAAAACCTAACCTCCTAATACCTGACACTAAGCCCTAACCCCCTAATGCCCAACACTAAGCCTTAACCCAAAAAACTAACCCCCTAATGCATGACACTAAGCCCTAACTCCCTAATACCTGACACTAAGCCTTAACCCAAAAACCTAACCCCCTAATACCTGACACTAAGCCTTAACCCAAAAACCTAACCCCCTAATACCTGACACTAAGCCTTAACCCAAAAACCTAACCCCCTAATACCTGACACTAAGCCTTAACCCAAAAACCTAACCCCCTAATACCTGACACTAAGCCTTAATCCAACAACCTATATACTGAATATTATGGGGTCTACTTATACTCTACTTTTATCATTTCATTTCCTATGATCCTCAGCGCCATCTAATGGCCATAATGTGGTATTTTTTCTGATTGAGGTATTTCAAGAAAAATCCTTCCTTATGGCCTCTAGATGGCGCTGACTTCCATAGGAAATGAACGTATGTAGTAAAGTATGCTGAGAATTGGTCACAGCTGGCTGAGCGCTCGTTACATTCATCCAATGAATTTGATATAAATTGACCCCCCATGTATGGCCCCGGGGATGTCGGGGGTCCCACTTCTGGCCTCCTATATCTCATAGGTCGACCTCCACTGCTTTATTGGGAACACTCACCTCATCCAGCATTAGAATGAGCCAAGTCCGCACAGTTCTGTGACTTAACATAGCGCCGCCCTGCTGTCAGAGCCAAGAAATACTGATTTGGGGGGAGGGGGATGTGGCAGAGTGACAGGTGTTACTGTGACAGGAAGTGAGGGGAAAGGTCCCCAATGGTGTCACTGTGACAGGAAGTGAGGGGAAAGGTCCCCAATGGTGTCACTGTGACAGGAAGTGAGGGGAAAGCTCTCCAATGATGTCACTGACAAAAATAAAATCCTGGCAAAGATTCTTAACCCTCCCAATTTAGTTTAAAGCTAAAAGAGTTTTGACCCCCTGCGTTGTTTCCTCCCAATATGTTCATTTTGTCTATGCCCTCTTTTGTCTGCAAAAATTCCTCATCTTCACCCGGGAGTCTGTCTCCAGCCCCTCCTGGACTGAAACGGCTTACTCTGATTTCACCGCACACTGTGAGTGTCTCACTATGTGCATTAGAAGCTGCAGTGAGTCAGATAGGAGCCCCGCTCCATTTCCTGGCTGGAGGACTTCCAGTATCATCTAGTTCTTTCCTCTCCAGCATGACGGTCCCTGGCCCCTCCCCTTCCCATTTATTGGATTTCAGCTCTGTCAATCATGGAGGCTCAGCATCACATGTGGGCGGTCCTCGTGCAACTATAATGCCCACCTCTCCAGACTGACACCCACCCAATCAAGGCATTTTGATGTTTGCATAACTCCTCCCACCATACCTCCCAACGTTTTACAATTGGAATGAGGGACACTTATTAGCAAAAGTATGTAGGCATAGGACACACCCCCTGCCACGCCTCCTTAAAGGAGAATTATACAAAAAAAATGGATTTGTTACTTGAATATTATTATTATTTATAATAATATTATTAATTTTATTATTACTATTATTTGATAATTAGTATTATTATCATTTGAATATTATTATTATGAATATTAATATTATAAATAATATTATTATTTGATTATAATTATTATTAATAATATTATTATTCAGGATTTGTATGATGCCAACAGCTTGGGCAGAGCTTTCAAATATAAAGGGAGACAGTTCAGCTACAATATAATACAAGAAGCACAGAGAACCAGAGATGACATCACTAGATATAAAATAAGATATTTCATGAAAAGAGGAAGATTTTTATTAAAAAAAAAAATTAATGAGAGGAGGAGGGAGGAAGCAGAGGAAACAACATGGGGATGATTAAACTTTAGCTTGCAGGAAATGCAGCTGATACTTTGTAACTATTTTCTAATTATTTGAATATTATTATTATTATTATGAATATTATTATTATGATTTTTATTATTATTATTAATAATACTATTATTTTTTTTTTATTATTATTATTATTATTAATAATAATAATAATAATAATATTCAGGATTTATATGATGCCAACAGATTGGGCAGAGCTTTAAAATATGAAGGGAGACAGTACAGCTACAATATAATACAAGAAGCACGGAGAACCACAGATGACATCACTTGGTCTAAAATAAGATATGTCATGAAAACTGGAAGATTTTTATTTAAAAAAAAATTATGAGAGGGGGGAGGGAGGAAGCAGAGGAAACAAAATGAGGATGATTAAACTCCAGCTTGCAGGAAATGCAACTGTTACTTTGTAACTATCTTCTAATTATTTGAATATTATTATTATAATTACTAGTATTATTAATAATAATATTATTGTTATTATTAATATTATTATTCAGGATTTATATAATGCCAACAGCTTGGGCAGCGCTTTAAAATATAAAGGGCGACAGTACAGCTACAATACAGTATAAGAAGCACAGAGAACCAGAGATGACATCACTGGGTCTAAAATAAGATATGTCATGAAAACGGGAAGATTTTTTTTTTTTTTTTTTTTTTAATAATTAATGAGAGGAGGAGGGAGGAAGCAGAGGAAACAACAGAGTTTGCGGGAAATGTGACTGAAACTTTGTAACTATTTTCTAATTATTTGATTATTATTATTATTATTATGAATATTATTATGATTATTATGATGATTATTATTGTTATTATTAATAATAATAATATTGTTATTATTAATATTATTATTCAGGATTTATATAATGCTAACAGCTTGGGTAGAGCTTTAAAATATAAAGGGAGACAGTACAGCTACAATATAATACAAGAAGCACAGAGAACCACAGATGACATCACTGGGTCTAAAATAAGATATGTCATGAAAACGGGAAGATTTTTATATTTTAAAAAAAATAATGATAGGAGGAGGGAGGAAGCAGATGAAACAAAATGAGGGTAATTAAACTTTAGCTTGCAGGAAATGCAACTGATACTTTGTAACTATTTTCTAATTATTTGAATATTATTATTATTATGAATATTATGATTATTATTATTATTTTTATTATTATTATTAATAATAATAATAATAAAAATAATGTTATTAATATTATTATTTAGGATTTATATAATTGCCAACAGATTGGGCAGAGCTTTAACATATAAAGGGAGACAGTACAGCTACAATACAATAGAAGAGGGTTAGGAGGGCCCTGGTCATAAGAGCTTACAATCTAATCCTAATTAGTCTCCCTTTTAGACAAGTGAAGGAGACAGGGTAGTGAAAAATGGTGAAGGGGAGGGGCGTTGTCTAAATATAAACCAAGAAAATGAAAAAAATTCACAGCAGCAGCACCAGGTAAAACCGTTCCGAAGTTGCACTTTAAATAAAGCTGGTGGCCCCTCGGCGTACCTTTATAAGGCGTGCTGGGGCAGGCCGGGCAAGTGTCTCCGCTGACTCCAGTAAAAAAATGTTGCCCTGCCCTCTCTTGCTCTCAGGCCAAACGACGAGCCTGTGGCCAAGAATGGCCTTTTTTTTTCGGCTGGCAGATGGGAGATGTGTTGAGTGGAGCTGGCGTGCATACCACCGTCTGTGCACTGCTTAGGTTACAGGCTGAAATGCACCATCAGGGAAAAAGGGCTCCTCACTGCATGGCTACACATGGTCTGAGCTCCGGAAAAAGAACCCTCCGGCTTAGAGGGAGCTGAAATCTCCTCTCCCCGAGCCGAACTGGCCGTACCTTCCAGGGGACGGACAAAAATAGACCCTTTTATAAGGTCCCTGACTGTAACCTGGCCTCTCCCTAGAGTCCTGATGCTGCTTTTTCTAAAAAAAACAGGACTAAGTCATTCTATGGACCGGATGAAAATGCCCTTCAAAGGCTTAGTCCACCCAAAACTAATATTTCAGAGCTAGGGGTTCCTGCAATGTTTCATCAGTCTCTGACTAGGGGTTTCCACCATCCCTGTGCTAAGTTCCTGGGTCTGTACACCTGCTGTGCCCCTTATGAGGGGTTCCCACTATTCCTGTGTTGACTTCTCGGGTCTGTAGACCTGCTGGGTCCATTATGAGGGGTTCCCACCATACCCGTGCTGAGTTCCTAGGTCTGTACACCTGCTGGGCCCATTATAAGGGATTTCCACCTTACTGTGCTGAGTTCCTGGGTCTGTACACCTGCTGTGCCCCATATGAGGGGTTCCCACCATCCCTGTGCTGAGTTCCTAGGACTGTAGACCCGCTGTGCCCCATATGAGGGGTTCCCACCATTCCTGTGCTGAGTTCCTAGGTCTGTAGACCTGCTGGGCCCATTATGAGAGGTTCCCACCTTACTGTGCTGAGTTTCTGGGTCTGTGCACCTGCTGAGCCCATTATATGGGGTTCCCACCCTCCCTGTACTGAGTTCCCAGGTCTGTAGGCCCACTGTGCCCATTATGAGGGGTTCCCACCATCCCTGTGCTGAGTTCCTAGGTCTGTACACCCGCTGTGCCCATTATGAGGGGTTCCCACCTATTCCTGTGTTGACTTCTCGGGTCTGTAGACCTGCTGGGTCCATTATGAGGGGTTCCCACCATACCCGTGCTGAGTTCCTAGGTCTGTACACCCGCTGTGCCCATTATAAGGGATTTCCACCTTACTGTACTGAGTTCCCGGGTCTGTACACCTGCTGTGCCCCATATGAGGGGTTCCCACCATCCCTGTGCTAAGTTTCTGGGTCTGTACACCTGCTGTGCCCATTATGAGGGGTTCCCACCATTCCTGTGTTGAGTTCCCAGGTCTGTACACCTGCTGAGCCCATTACGAGGGGTTCCCACCATCCCTGTGCTGAGTTCCTGTTGCAAACAACCTTATCCATGTGTGTGTTTAACATTTTAAAAACCTACTGTATGTACATGTGGGAAGCCATATTTGCTCAGGATATCTAATTGCACTTTACTGCTCATACCTAACACTCTTGCAACCTAACCTGCTACATTAGGTTGCAGGCAAACATTAAGGAACCACAGCTTCCACAGTACATATGAACTATGATTAAAAAAAAAGAAGTTTAGAGTCCATACATCCCATACATTCCTTCTTCCCAGCAATATGTATACCACTATATTAGAGGAACCCTCCCATGGAGTTTCCTTGCCCGTGTAAACCTTCCTGCTGCTGCACAGTGGCAGTACATATTGGGCCAGGTCATGTTCTTCACAGAACAGAGGAAAACTTGATCTAGCAACTAATCAGGTTTCATCTTTTAAATAGAAAACAGAATACACCTTCTAAGGTGACCACAAATATCATTTTCAACCCCAGATCATTTGCTTTCTGCAAATGTCTTAGTCTGGGGATAGGTGGGCAGGGCCTAAAAAAGGGGTTCCTCAGATGTCCTCAGATTTCCATGTTGCTGTGAGATGCAATGTGTGCAGTTACATCAGCTACCATTAGGGTGTAAGTGTAGGGGTTACATCTGTGTGCAGATCACCCCCCCCCCCCCCCACTCACCACCACCATCACTACCAAAACTAGGTGGGGAACATGGTGAACCAAGATAAAATGTCATAAATGTGACTAAAACAAGAGAAAGAACAGCAGATTTTTACAGAAAGTGCTCAAACCTGATTTCAACAGTCTTGCTGAGATGGATAAAAAAAAAGGTAATAAAAACGACAAAATACTTACCTTTGCTGCGGAAAACGCTGCTCAGTGCTCCCTCCAGTGCTGACTACACAGATAAGGCTTGGCACTTGGCCATGTGATCTCTGCTGACGAATAGGAAGAGCCAGTGTGAACTTGTTCCTCCCCAATACCACATAACCGAAATTTCAATTGATTATGTAAGCAGCACTGGAGAGGGCCTGCCGCAGTCTTTTCTCCTCCGAAAGAGTAATTATCTCATACCTGCTTTTGCTCGAAGTTTATCTATCACAGCAGGATCGTTTCACATCACTGGAAGATGTATTCTTATGCTTTGTATGCTTTTCTTCTTTACGTCCTTATCAATGCACTAAAACAATACTCTTTGCTCTCCCCCTCCTCCCTTCTTTTTCCCCTTTTTTATCTTTTTCCCTAGTTAGCTGCCCAAGTCCTGGAAGATAAAGGTGTCGGCTTTGGGTTGGTGGACTCCGAACATGACGCTGCTGTAGCCAAGAAGCTAGGTAAGAAAACAATCAATCCGCCTACCAATATTAGATGCAATTTTTTGGCGAGCCAGCCGGCCATTCTACTTCCTCTGTTAAACACAATGAATCAGCCTATAGACATCAGACGCATTATTGGCGAGCCAGCCAGCCACTCGACTCCTTCTAACCACATGAATATGAGAGAAAAAAAGCTCTCACATTGCCTCATCCGTAAATAATTTGGAAATACAAAAAAGAGGGGTTCCAAAAGGTAGCCCAAGGTCGGACTTTAAAGGCGCAGTAAACAATAAAGATGTGAAAAAACATTAATATTTATTGAAACATAGATGTAAATATATACATGGTATAAGAAGGGACATAGGAAAAAAGTTAAAAATCATATACGTAAAGATGCATGATATATGATGTGAGCCCTAGTGCGCCAACGCGTTTCGCTGTTAAGCTTCTTCAGGACACATTCGGGATTCGTTGGTTGCAAGAAAAGGAAAAAGGTCTCACTATCTTGCAGGAGAGTCAGCCTTGTTCAACAAGTGGTCAAAGAGGGAAAGGTTTCAAATAAAGAAAGGGTTGGCTCACAACAAGAGCAAGTCGCAACATGAGGATTCATAGGAGCCGACTGCTGGCTCATGGAGACGAGTATCCTAATTTATTAACCTCAAACAGGGGATAAGATATAGAATGGAGAACAAAAAGCAGGCATATAAAGGTTGTATAAATATGAGAGAAGATAGTCCTCATTAAAAAGTGCTCAATAACGATATAAGCCAAATTGTTGTCAATCAAAGAGTTCATATTATGACACTGTAAAGAAAATCCCCTGGGAGAGAATGAGATGCATCTCACTCTCTCCCAGGGGATTATCTTTACAGTGTCATAATATGAACTCTTTGAATGACAACAATTTAGCTTGGATCATTATTGAGCACTTTACTTGGGTATAGCTGAGCCTCCATATTGGTCACTCTGGATTGAAGGACTATCTTCTCTCATATTTATATAACCTTTATATGGCTGCTTTTTGTTCTCCATTCTATATCTTATCCCCTGTCTGAGGTTAATACAGTAGGATACTCGTCTCTATGAGCCAGCAGTCGGCTCCTAAGAATCCTCGTGTTGCAACTTGCTCTTGTTGTGAGCCAACCCTTTCTTTATTGGAAACTTTTCCCTCTTTTCCCTCTTTGACCACTTGTTGAACAAGGCTGACTCTCCTGCAAGATAGTGAGACCTTTTTCCTTTTCTTGCAACCAATGAATCCCGGATGTGTCCTGAAGAAGCCTAACAGTGAAACGCGTTGATGCACTAGGGCTCACATCATATATCATGCATCTTTATGTATATGATTTTTAACTTTTTTTCCTATGTCCCTTCTTATACCATGTATATATTTACATCTATGTTTCAATTAATATTAATGTTTTTTCATATCTTTATTGTTTACTGTGCCTTTAAAGTCCGACCTTAGTCCTAAAGTGTTACCTTTTGGAACCCCTCTTTTTTGTATTTCCTTCTAGCCACAGTCAAGGTGGACCTGTAGAATGTTCCTTGAAATAGATGTTCTATTGTGTATGCAGATGAGAATCACAAAGTATTGAAGCTAGAGGGGCTGAAGTCAGTGGCAGCTGGTGGTGTATGTTTTTTTTTGGGGGGGGGGGGGTGGCAAAAAAAATCAACCTGCCGCCACCCCTTCCCCTTCTCCCCGGTCAGTTGGTCACCAGCCTCGCACTTACCCCATCTAGGTCACGGGCATCGCTTCCTCCTGGCTGCGGGCAGCGTCTCCTACTCCTGGTCAATAGGATTGCTTCTCCTTTCGACCAATCAGATGACCCACTTCCTGATTGGCCAGTAAGAGAATCAGGAAGACAACAGCGAATATTAATTCGCTATTGACACACAATTAGGTGGGCTCGGGGCACATTGCTCTGCGCCCCGAGCCCACCCTTTTTTGAAGCCCATTAGAGCCTCAGGCTCTAATCACGTGCTTCTAAATAAAACCATTGGAATCCATACGCCCCACATGTATATTAGGGGGCCGGTTGTATGAATTAGGGGGGTGGATTACGGGCCGTCACTGGTTGAGGTAATAGCCAGTAAATTCATTTTCTTTAGAAGAAGGTAAGTAGTAAAGTATTACACCATGGTATCCACTAATGCAGAACGTTTGAAGTTTAAATGATATCCTTAATTGGCAAATTTGAAGATGAAAAATCTCGGGATGCCTTAGATCCCCAAAGAAAGGCTCTAAGGTAGAGGTGTCAAACTCAATTTAATTGTGGGCTGCATCAGCATTATGGTTGGTGGTATCTGTAAGACTAGATGTCAACAGCCCCCCCCCCCCCCCCCACTCCAGGGCAAAGATATTTGGCATCTTTGCCCTAGATGCTAGATGACCATGTCCTGGGACTGCTTATAGTGTAGTCCTATGACCTAGAGACCTAACCATACTGGATGACATCACCACCCTTAATCAGACCGCTGACAGGCTTTTTTTGTAGGCTTTTTCGAACCCACCGAACTGTTCCAGTTGACAACTGTCTAAAAAGTTCACTTGCTTCAGTGTTTGGCCTGATAGCCAGATACATGCTTGCTGACTAAACCTGCTTCCCCTTCCTGACTATTGTTTTCACCTGATGCTGGCTGCTGGGAGGGTATTTAGTCCCTCTACAATTCCCTCTTGCTTCAGTGTTTCGCCTGATAGGTTTAGTCAGCAAGCGTTTATCTGGCTATCAGGCAAAACACTGAAGCAAGAGAGAATTGTAGAGGGACTAAATACAGCCAGCATCAGGTGAAAACAATAGTCAGGAAGGGGAACCAGGACTGGGATCAGAAACAAGGGGAGCAGGTCAGAGGCAGCAGGGTACTGTTTACAGGGTAGGATTTAGACTCAGCCAGATAAACGCTTGCTGACTAAACCTGAGTCTAAATCCTGCCCTGTATCTAGTACCGTGCTGCCTCTTACCCGCTCCCCTTGTTTCTTGGGGAGTTTTGCCCTTTAGGAAGTTAAGGGGAGTCTCCGCAACTAACTCAGTCCAAAAAAATCCTACTGGGTTTATACCCATGCCTACTCTGTCCAAAACACAAAATATTTTTTTGCTATAGATATAGAGGCAGACATACGATTTTGTACAGACTGTGCACAGTAGCCATTAGGGACTCAGGAGACCCTTTAAATACTAGATGTGGGTCTGATGGGTTCTGGACCCCCCCCCCCCCCCCCATTGTCACATAGACCTAGAGATGGCTCATTTCTATATGTCTATAGTTACGTGGTAAATGGATGTATACTTAGCCTGTAATTAACTAGGGGGCCAAAAGCTCATCTAGCAGAGGGACCTTTTAATAACTCTGTCTACCACCTAGCTACATTTTAAATATTAGCAGGCATTCTCTGAAGTCACCACTGGGGGGCAGGCAAGCTTTAAGCTGCAAAGTTATTAGGAGCTTTAGACTCACTTTGTACACAAACTAGTTATCAATAATCATCAGTTTTACAAGTGGGATTCCAGACACGCCCCATGTAGACACCCTCGCTGTCAATTCCAAGCAAACATATATATGGCTGTATCAGTGTTCCATAACGCAGAATGTTTGGAGTTTGTATTAAACCTTTTATTGGCTAACTTAAGTTATTAAAGATGCAAGCTTACATCTTGAATAATATAAGTCAGCCAATGAAAGCTTTCACCTAAACTCCATATTTTCTACATCAATCAATGGCTAACACGGTACAAGTCTCTGCTACTGTTAAAGTTACCTAAAACGTCAACTCATTGCTATAAGTACTTTATATTCAAAAAAATAAGTCACTATTCTGAGTGTCTCAGAACATTGGTTTTTTTTCCAAAGATTTATTATTGTCGATGTGTAGAATAAAAGAGATTGGTTGAAAAGTCATTCATTTTGAAATAACTCATTACTGTAGTGTCAAGAATTCTGAATAAATGTATATAAGATGTAGTTAGCATGTGTACCATTAGGGGGCACTGCTGCACCACACTCTAATGAGATTGCTAGGTGTGAGGATTTAGTGTGAACCTTTGTAACTCTAACAATATTGTGCTATTAAATTCTAGCTGTTATGTAGCAAAGTCATTTATTTTTTAAACAGGTTTTTAAATAAATAAACAGCCCTGGCAGGATCACTGTTCAAGCTCTGCACCTGCTAGACGGCATTTAGCTTGCTAAAGTATTGTTTTCACCTTTTTTTTTCATGATTTGCTGCTGATCTCCTGCAGCTTCTTCCACTCACTCCCTGCTAGATGCACCAGCTCCAGTGTCAGCTGCCCATCATTGGTCAGGACTGGCTTCCTGATAGGGACAATGGTGAACCATGTCTGCTCAATGTGTGTTGGCAAGGCCACTTGTACTAGGAGGTGGAAGTAGGGCCTTTGTTGCAAAGCTTAGGAATCCATTTCACATTAGGAGCCATAACAAAACATATCTCACAAATTGTTAATTATCATTAAGCTGCGTTCTCAGCTAGGTACCGTCACCTTGATGCCACAATGTGTAGTCACTGTGTGGGTGACGCCCACTTAATGAGCGAGGAGGTTCTGAGTCAGTGAGAAGTGTGATCAATGATGACAAAGGCTGTGATAGGGGAGAGGGGCACATCGCCTGGAAAACATTTCTAACTCTGGCTGCTAATGGATGATGAAGGGGCATGCTGGGAGATGTCATTCCTCAAAAGGTGTAATCTTCCTGGTCTTTGCATCAAGTGTATGCCTGCTACATTGCGTCATCCTGGTAAAGAAAGAAAGAAAGAGGAAGGGAGGAAAAAGAGAGGAGGAAAAAAATAAAAAAAATAAAGAGGTGGAAAGAAGGAAAGGGGGAGGAGGAAATAAGGAAAAAGAGAGGAGGAAAGAAGGAAAAAGAGGAGGAAAGAAGGAAAAAGAGTGGAGGAAAGAAGGAAAAAGAGTGGAGAAAAGAAGGAAAAAGAGTGGAGGAAAGAAGGAAAAAGAGTGGAGGAAAGAAGGAAAAGGAGAGGAGGAAGGAAAGAAAAAGAGAATAGGAAAGAAGGAAAAAGAGAGGAGGAAGGAAAGAAAAGGAGAGGAGGAAAGAAGGAAAAAGAGGAGGAAAGAAGGAAAAAGAATGGAGGAAAGAAGGAAAAAGAGTGGAGAAAAGAAGGAAAAAGAGTGGAGGAAAGAAGGAAAAAGAGTGGAGGAAAGAAGGAAAAGGAGAGGAGGAAGGAAAGAAAAAGAGAATAGGAAAGAAGGAAAAAGAGAGGAGGAAGAAAAGAAAAGGAGAGGAGGAAAGAAGGAAAAAGAGAGAAGGAAGGAAAGAAAGAGGAGGAAAGAAGGAAAAAGAGAGGAGGAAAGAAGGAAAAAGAGAGGTGTTAAGAAAGAAAGGGAGAGGAGGAAGGATGGAAAAGGGGTGGAGGAAGGGAGGAAAAAGAGAGGAGGAAAGAACGAAAAAGAGATGGGAAGAGAAAAAAAGGGAGGAGGAAAGAAGGAAAAAAGGAAAAAAAAAGGAGGAGGAAAGAAGGACAAAAGGAAAAAGAGAGGAGGAAAGAAGGAAAAAAGAAAGGCGGAAGGAAAGAAAGAGGAGGAAAGAAGGAAAAATAGAGGGGGAAAGATGGAAAAAGAGAGGAGGAAGGAAAAAAACAGGTGGAAAGAAGGAAAAAAAGAGGAGGAAAGAAGGAAAAAGAGAGGAGAAAAGAAGGAAAAAGAGAGGTGGAAGGAAGGAAAAGGAGAAGGAAGGAAGGAAGGAAAAAGAGAGAAGGAAAGAAGGTATAAGAGAGGAAGAAAGACAGAAAGAAAGAGGAGGAAAGAAGGAAAAAGAAAGGAGAAAGGAAGGAAAAAGAGAGGAGGAAAGAAGAAGAAAGAAAAGAAAGAAAGAGAAAGAAGAAGAAGAAAGAAGGCAAAAGAGGAGGAAAGAAAAGAAGAGAAACAAAAAAGATAGGAGGAAGACGGACAGCAGGGATGGAAGGGATAGAGAAAGGAATGGAAATAAGAAAGAAAGGAGGGACTAAAGAAAAGAAAGGAAGGAGAAGAGGAAGAAAAAGGAGGATACGAATAAAGAAGAAAGGAGAAGAGGAAGAAAAAAGGAAGGAATAAACGAATAAAGGAAGAAGGAAAGAGTAGAAGGGTGGAAGGAAGGAATAGAGAGGAGGAAGGAAAGGAGGAAACTAAGGAAAAAATTAGGTAACAAAGGGAAGAAAAAAAAGGAAAGAAGAAAGGAAATTAAAGAAGGAAGGGAGGAATAGAAGGAAGGAAGGGAAAGGGAGGAATGAAGAGAGGGAAGAAAAGAAGAGGAGTAAAGAATAAAGAAGGAAAAGAGGGAAGGAAGGAAAAAGGAAGGAATAAAGGAAAATAGAGGAGGAAGGTAGAAAAGAATGGAAGAAATAGAGGGATGGGAGTAAGGAATGGAGAGAAGGAAGGAAGAAGGATAGAAAGGAGGGAAGGAAGAAAGGAAATGGAGGTAGGAAAGAAATGGAGGGAAGGAGAAACCAGGAAAGGGGGAGGATAGAAGGCACGAAAAGAAAGAAAGGAAATAAGAAAAAAGAGAGGGAAAGGAAGAAAGGCTGGAAGAAAAGAAACAAAGGGAGCAAAAGAAGGGCTTTGGATGAAAAGAAGTATGCAAAGAACTGAAAGAAGGAAAGCGAGGAGGAAATGGAGTGGGGAAATAAAGGAAAGTATGAAATAAGTGAGCAAATGAAGGAAACACAGGAGGGAATAAAGACAGAAATTGAGGGAAGGAAGGAAAAAATAAGTAGAAAAAAACAAAGTTAGGAAAAGAAGGAATGTAGAACTAACGATTGCACTTCTTTAACCTTTCCGTCCATCTCCTTTCTCTGTCCATACTCGGCTCCTGAGGATGCTAAATCTAATTTCCTCTTTATTGATGCCCAGGAGGAATGCTGTTATTTTCCTTATTCATAAACAATCTCACAGAAGGAGCAGGTTACAGACATTAAAGGCTAGGTCCAATTAACTTTAAAAGTGAAGCGGCTGGTTTCCATAGAGACCCCTATTCGGCTAAAGGAGAGGTGGGGGGGCTCCAGGCACTGAGGCTTTGCGGAGAACACAATGTTTTAGTGGAATGAATCACAAACAAACCCGGTTGCGTTAAACTCGCTGATAAACGACTTGCTCATTAGCGGTAGATTGGCGTAATGCTCAGCGAGATGGGCCTGGCACGCACTCTAAAAGCCTCTATATTGGAAGAGTCGACAGAAGGACTAGTGGGCCCGCTCCTCAGGGGGCTCCTCATCAGAAGGGTGGAAGTTAATCTCGAGTGGCTATCATCTAATGGGAGATGGTGGCAGATTAAGGAAATCAATACACTGCTCTGCAGTCAGAGTGCACCCTTTTGTTGTTGCCGTTTTCACCCCATCAACTGACAATCTGCTGCAGTTGGAAGAAAAACAAGAAATGGGTCATGGTACTTCTTCTCAGTTGCCACTTTCATAAAGGTCTGCCATCAGTCTCTGTCCAAAGTGCCGTGAACAGGACCCACCAGGATAAAAATATAGGGGTTGCCACTTTTTAGTTTGAAGGTGTGGGACCTTTAAAAGAAATCCGGTGCAGTCCTGTGTCCTCTGCACTCAGGATTATCCGAAGCACACTTATCTTTTTGCTCACATTTTGAAACTACAGAGCACCTGCCTATATTATGGAGATCAGGAGGTGTTCCGTCATCCTGTCCTAGGGGGAAAAACACTGCTCCTTCATACATACAGTACAGTGAATGTTGTCAACCTAGGACAGGAAGTGCGTTACTGGGGGGGTAAGTTAATGGAAAAGGGCTTTTGCAGAAATCCCAGCTCAGGCAAACTGCCATGGCTGGTAAAAAGCCAAATGAGGATGTCACAAAGACTGCACTGGTACTCCTCACACCAGGACTGTAAACAGTGCGGCCTACATGTCGAGGGGTGCGTTCCTTCCAGTGAACTGTCAGTCTACATGACTGAGGTACAGGCATACTGGTAGCCTCTAAACAGTGCAGCATAGGGTACATGCCTGAGGTACAGTCATACTGATTAACTGCTAACAGTGCGGCCTATGTGCCTCAGGTATGGTCAAAATGATTGACTGTAAACAGTGTGGCCTACCTGTCTGAGGTACAGTCATACTGATTAACTGTAAACAGTGCGGCCTAGATGCCTCGAGCATGGTCATATTAATTGACTGTAAACAGTGCGTCCTACGTGCCTGAGGTATGGTCATACTGGTGGACTGTAAACAAGTTGGCCTCTGTGCCAGAGGAACGGTCATACTGATTAATTGTTAACAGTGAGGCCTACGTGCCTGAGGTATGATCATACTGGTGGACTGTAAAAAAAGGTGGCCTACGTGCCAGAGGAACGGTCATACTGATTAATTGTTAAAAGTGAGGCCTACGTGCCTGAGGTATGGTCATACTGGTGGACTGTAAACAAGGTGGCCTAGGTGCCCGAGGAATGGTCATACTGAATAATTGTTAACAGTGAGGCCTACGTGCCTGAGGTATGGTCATACTGGTGGACTGTAAACAAGGTGGCCTACATGCCAGAGGAACGGTCATACTGATTAATTGTTAAAAGTGAGGCCTACGTGCCTGAGGTATGGTCATACTGGTGGACTGTAAACAAGGTGGCCTAGGTGCCTGAGGAATGGTCATACTGATTAATTGTTAACAGTGAGGCCTACGTGCCTGAGGTATGGTCATACTGGTGGACTGTAAACAAGGTGGCCTAGGTGCCTGAGGAATGGTCATACTGATTAATTGTTAACAGTGAGGCCTACGTGCCTGAGGTATGGTCATACTGGTGGACTGTAAACAAGGTGGCCTACATGCCAGAGGAACGGTCATACTGATTAATTGTTAACAGTGAGGCCTACGTGCCTGAGGTATGGTCATACTGGTGGACTGTAAACAAGGTGGCCTACATGCCAGAGGAACGGTCATACTGATTAATTGTTAACAGTGAGGCTTACCTGCCTGAGGTATGGTCATGCTGGTGGACTGTAAACAAGGTGGCCTACGTGCCAGAGGAACGGTCATACTGATTAATTGTTAACAGTGAGGCCTACGTGCCTGAAGTATGGCATACCTCCCAACATTTTGAGATGGAAATGAGGGACACCTACTAGCTAACATATGTAGGCATAGGACACGCCCCCTGTCACACCCCCTTAAAGGAGAATTTAAAAAAAAGTTAATTACCACTACTATTCCTTTATATTGGCTTTAAAAATTTACAAATGCAGCAATTTAGAATTTGGGTGAAAGGTTTAGCACTAGGAAACCCCTTTTGAAAGAATAAAAAAAGGGCATTTCATGTACAACTGTATGGATGAGACCAAAATAAGGGACAAATGAGGGGGAAAGAGGGACGGAGGGACATTGCTCCAAATCAGGGACAGTCCCTCAAAATCAGGGACAGTTGGGAGCTATGGTCTGCTGCAGGCAAGAGGAAGTATTTCCTCAGTCTCCACTGTCTCTAACCACTTGGAGCCGAGCCCACGCAAATATGTGGCCTCTCAGGGGCCGGGCCTTGGTGCAGAGCGGCCGCCTATTTGCGTGCAATAACGCCTTGCGCGCTCCCGACACAGTGACCGGCGGCTCACGTAAAGTTCCCAATCGCCATTTGGGATTGGAACTTTTACACCCCGCCTCCTGGCATAGCAAACCCCTTAAAGGGCCGGCAGCAGCCGGCGCCAAGGGGTTAAGAAGGGGGGGGGGGGAACAAGGGAAGGCAATATAGTAAATGTTAGCTTAAATTTTTTTTTTGCCTGTAATCCCATTGGGGAGATTTTCCCTCACTTCCTGTCCTTGTGACACTGATACAATATTTAAATATTTTAATAAAACTCTAACACAGGTTCTAACCCGCTTCTGCTCTATCCATATTAAAAAAAAAAAAAAATCAAAAGTTTTTAGTGTATTACAAGCCCAATCTTTTTTTTAAATTTTTTTTTGTTTTATTTTTTTAGTTTTGGATGGAGTAGGAAAAGGATTAGATCTTTACTTTAAGGGCAATGAGTGTGAGAATTCGTCATCGCCTTGGCCCCCCCCGCCGCCATTTCCGCATTAATGTCAGACGGAGACAAATCGAGCATGTGAGTGACAATGATCCCCGGGGGTGGGCGCCGCGCACTTAGTCTAATGACCCGGGCCCCGTCTTCCCCCTGTTATTACCAGCCAGGAAGTTAATGTAGTGGCAATGTTGCTGCCTTTTAATTACGGGAGAGATTACCATCCATTGTGGGCGAGGGAATTGTCGCAGCCGGAGCGCCGATGGAGCACCGGGGAGCGCTTTTGTGCCGGCGTACAAAGACTGATCTTGGACCAATTGTCCATTTCCAAGTCTTCAGGAACAGCCAGTGCCGGCCTAGACATAGAGCCAGGCTTGTCAAGCAGACAATGCAACTGTGCTAAATTCACAAGAGCTCATTCAGCCTGCTTTAATCTGAGATCTGGAGTCGGGGTCGGGAGGAGAGCAGTAGCATGGGAGTTTTTGGAACCTGGGCTGAACCTGTGGTTGGATCCAATTGGTGGCTGTCACTGCTTTTTTTTTTTACAGCGCTGCTTCTGCAATAAGGAGCCTGCAGTGGGTGTTCCAGCACCTCAAACAAGCGCTTTCCAGGAGCGCCAGATTGCATACAATTGGTGTCTGTGCTGCTCCTTTTTCTTTTCATTTTTTTTTTTTTACATCATTGCTTCTGCAGTAAGGAGCTTGCAGTGGGTGTTCTAGCATCTCAAACAGGCACTTTTGGGGAGCACCAAATTACATACAATTGGTGTCTGCGCCTCATTCCTTTTTCTATTTATTTTATTTTTTTACATCAGTGCTTCTGCAGTAACAAGCCTGCAGTGGATGTTTCAGCATTCCAAACAGGCACTTTCCAGAAGCACCAGATTAAACACAATTGGTGGCTGTGTCACTTCTTTTTCTTTTTTTTTTTTTTACATCGTTGCTTCTTCAATAAGGAACCTGCAGTGGGTGTTCCAGCATCCCAAACAGGCGCTTTCTAGAAATGCCTGATTACTTACAATTGGTGGCTGTGGCACTTCTTTTTCTTTTTTTTACATTGTTGGTTCTTCAATAGGGAGCCTCCAGTGGGTGTTCCAGCATCCCAAACAGGCGCTTTCTAGGAACGCCAGATTACATACAATTGGTGGCTGTGTCACTCATTTTTCTTTTTACATCATTGCTTCTGCAATAAGGAGCCTGCAGTGGGTGTTCCAGCACTCCAAACAGGCACTTTCTAGGAGATTACATACAATTGGTGACTGTGTCCCTCCTTTTTGTTTTTTTACATCATTGCTTCTGCATTAAGGAGCCTGCAGTGGGTGTTCCGGCATCCCAAACAGGCACTTTCCAGGACTGCCAAATTAAATACAATTGGCAGCTGTGTCACTCCTTTTTCTTTTTTTTTACATTGTTGGTTCTTCAATAAAGAGCCCGCGGTGGGTGTTCCAGCACTCCAAACAGGCACTTTCTAGGAGATTACATATAATTGGTGGCTGTGTCACTCCTTTTTTTTTTTTTTTTACATCATTGCTTCTGCATTAAGGAGCCTTCAGTGGGTGTTCCGGCATCCCAAACAGGCGCTTTCTAGGAGCGCCAATTTACATACAATTGGTGGCTGTGTCACTTCTTTTTCTTTTTTATACATCATTGCTTTTGCAGTAATGAGCCTGCAGTGGATGTTCCAGCATCCCCAACAGGCGCTTTCTAAGAGCCCTAGATTACATACAATTGGTGGCTGCGTCAATAATTTTTCTTTCTTTTTTTTTTACATCATTGCTTCTGCATTAAGGAGCCTGCAGTGGGTATTCCAGCATTCCAAACAGGCACTTTCCAGGAGCGCCAAATTACATACAATTGGTAGCTGTGTCACTCCTTTTTCTTTTTTTTAAATTGTTGGTTCTTCAATAAGGAGCCTCCAGTGGGTGTTCTGGCATCCCAAACAGGCACTTTCCAGGAGCGCCAGATTACATACAATTGGTGGCTGTGTCACTAGTTTTTCTTTTTTTTTACATAATTGCTTCTGCAATAAGGAGCCTGCAGTGGGTGTTCCAGCATCCCAAACAAGCGCTTTCCAGGAGCACCAGATCACATACAAGCAAGGTGGAGTTTTGGCTTTCGATATAGCTAAGGGAGGGGGTTGTACAAGTTGTACTGTGTATGTGTTTATTGCAATACTGTACTACACAATCCTAAAACATGATGACAGTGCTGGCTATTATCAGAGGCAGTGAGCAGGCTCTCAGCACAGAAACCTCAGGAGGCCATTGACACATACAGTATGTGCGCCGTTAAAGCCCACCCTCTTTGCCACTGCTCATATGTGTTTTGTCAGCAGTGAGAGATTAAGATGGGTGACAGCTGGATGCAGCCTATATGTATTAAAATTGCTGGCTGATATTTACCTGGTGTCCTGGGAACAACTTATTCTGAGCCTCTGGTTCTGCAGGCCAGATGTTCCCGACTCCGCCTTCTTAAAGCTGAACCCCAGTGAGATATTAAAAAATACACTTAAAGCAGAACAACACTGCATCTGAGCACCACAAACCAAAAACGCTGTTTAATTAATTTTTAATGCACAAAGCAAACTCCCCCACCCATCAATGTCTCCTTGCTTTTTGCTGAGAAATCTTAACAGCCACCTAGCTTTTCTAACTGCAGCCATCTTAAGTAAGGGCAGCATGTAGCATTTACTTCTTGGAATCCATCTGCCGTTAGCATGGGCATGCAGACAGGAGGGTGTGCTTAGCTGAGAAAGCCCCTCCTTCCCTCCTGAAAACTCCTGGAATGTATGACATCATTTTGGCCTAGGCAAGTAGCCAGGAAGTAACTGAAAAAAAGTGTAAATATTATACACTTTCCTACCTATTTACTAATGCTAGCACCATAAGGATTAAAAATAGTCCATGTTGATTGAGAGATTGAGGTTCTGCTTTGAATGCAAATATGTATTCTTAAAAAAAAAAAGGATTTATTTTAAAAAGTGGCAAGTGTAAGTACCAGATGTTGTATTTATATTGGCTTCCTGTAATGCCCTGCACACTGGGGCCGGGTGAAGAAGGGCAGTACAGAAGAGCCTCTAACAGCCACATATTTCAGAAGCACTTATGATTGCATCATCAACACAAAGAAACGGTGCTTCTGTCTCGTCTAATTAATAAGAGCCCCCAGCCTCTTCTATTCCGAGAAATGGCGAAGGGTCGATGCTCGCTGCCCACTTTCTTGGAACGCAGTCCGTGTAATGGCAGAGGTGCTCTCGTCCCCGCTCTCCTAACGTGCAGTTATTGCCACATCCCTGGCAATAAGACTAATTAATATTGAGCCTAAACTTCATGTTTTTTTTAAAAATAAAGGTGTACCACTTGGGTTATCGAATCGCCATTAATACCGCAATGATGAGACGATACAAGGAATCTGATCGATGGGGACTCGATAAAAACGATCGTTCCCCATCCCCTATTTCTAACATTCCTTGAAGATAACAATCTGTTTCTGATGATGCGGTGAGAATGCGCACCCAATGTACTTGGTGGCAGGGCTGCTGATAAGACAGTACAAGCAGCCCTCCTGTACTGGGCCCGGGCCCCATCAGTTTAAATGGGGGGACCCGGGCACCTGTGGAGAAGGAGGTCCGGCTGTACTGTCTTATTGCAAACATCGATCCTCTTCTGCCTCCCCCCTGCAGCGCTGCCAGCTTCTCCTCTTCTTTACCCCCTCCAGCTGCACTGCAGGGGGCTTGGTTCTAGCACATGCGCCCCTTCCATCTGCTGTCTGGTCCCCCCTATGTGCCCCTTTCCCCTGCAGCGTTGCCAGCTTCCCTCCTCTCCCACCGGACACACAGGGGGATGTTTCAAGATGGGGGGCGGGGGAAGGGATATGTAATTTACTGGCCCCTTTCTTTCCTGAATGAACACAGTGAGCGATCATTACCAATAGCTCCTGTGTCCATTCATCACTGAAGCATAGTAAATTGTGTTACTATGCTTCAGTCTTACATTGCCTCATGGGACATGTAGGTCCACAACAGCTGGAGGGCCGTAGTTACCCACCCCTGGTATAAAGGCAAAGTGGGACAAGCAGAAACCTCAGATGACTGGTCTTGTCTCCGCCCCCTCGTGTGGTTTTCTGTAGTGGGTGGAGCCTGCTGGGCCCTTCCCACAGCTCTGCTGTCTGCTTAGGCTATGTACAGAACATTGATGATGTCGCTTCTACTTTTACAAGGTTTTGGTGTCTGGGGTTCAGCTTTTAAGTGCATGCCAACCATTTTTGACAGGTTTTTGCTGCAGCCTCTTCCTGTCTACATGTACTCCAGCGGTGGCTGAATGGCATTCCCTGGCCCAGTTTGATGATGGTGACAACAGTGGACCATCTGAGCATAATCATAGATGCCAATTGTCATCTAGTCTGTCCCACTGATGACCTGTCCCGGACCGTGTCCTGGGATCACAGCATCAACCTTATTTGATATTCTGCACATGTGCAGTAACTCAAGAAGGTATTATTTATGACAATCGGGGGCCACAAGTGGAAGATCTCATCATGTTTAGAGGTGGGGTCTGGGTGGCATCCACCTGTAAAGTGGGAAGTCTCCACATATTTACCCACCCAACCCATAAAGTAGGTGTGGTTTGGGCACACACACCTGGAAAGTGGGCGGGCAAAATGTGGACTGTGGGGCGGGGTTAACAGAATCCTGGGATCCTGGACAATATTGCTAGTAAGCAGATTTTTCTGATGGTGACAACAATGAACCATGCCAGCATAATCATAGATGCCAACTGTCCCGGATTTTCTGGGACTGTCCCACATTTTCCGGGACTGTCCCATATTTTCTGGGACTGACCTACATTTTGTCCATCTGTCCCGTCGATGATGTGTCCCGGGCCATGTCCTGGGATCACAGCATCAACCTTATTTGATTTACTGCACATGCGCAGTAACTCAAGAAGGTATTATTTATGACAATCAGGGGCCACAAGTGGATGATCCCATTATGTTTAGAGGTGGGGTCTGGGTGGCATCCACCTGTAAAGTGGGCAGTCCCTACATATTTACCCACCAAATCCATAAAGTGGGTGTGGTTTGGGCACGCACACCTGGAAAGTGGTCGGGCAAAATATGGACTGTGGGGCGGGGTTAACAGTATCCTATGATCCTGGACAATATTGTTAGTAAGTAGGTATTTTTGATGGTGACAACAATGGACCATGCCAGCATAATCATAGATGCCAACTGTCCCGGATTTTCCGGGACTGCCCCACATTTTCCAGGACTGACCCACATTTTGTCCATCTGTCCCGCCGATGATGTGTCCTGGGCCATGTCCTGGGATCACAGCATCAACCTTATTTGATTTACTGCACATGCGCAGTAACTCAAGAAGGTATTATTTATGACAATCGGGGGCCACAAGTGGACTATCCCATTATGTTTAGAGGTGGGGTCTGGGTGGCATCCACCTGTAAAGTGGGCATTCCCTACATATTTACCCACCCAACCCATAAAGTGGGTGTGGTTTGGGCAGACACACCTGGAAATTGGGCGGGCAAAATGTGGACTGTGGGGCGGGGTTCAGTATCCTGGACAATATTGTTAGTAAGTAGGTTTTTCTGATGGTGACAATGGACCATGCCAGCATAATCATAGATGCCAACTGTCCTGTATTTTCCGGGACTGTCCCGCGTTTTCCGGGACTGTCCCACATTTTCCAGGACTGACCCACATTTTGTCCATCTATCCCGCCGATGATGTGTCCCGGGCCATGTCCTGGGATCACAGCATCAACCTTATTTGATTTACTGCACATGCGCAGTAACTCAAGAAGGTATTATGTATGACAATCGGAGGCCACAAGTGGACGATCCTATCATGTTTAGAGGTGGGGTCTGGGTGGCATCCACCTGTAAAGTGGGCAGTCCCTACATATTTATCCACCCAACCCATAAAGTTGGTGTGGTTTGGGCATGCACACCTGGAAAGTGGGCGGGCAAAATGTGGACTGTGGGGAGGGGTTAACAGTATCCTGGGATCCTGGACAATATTGTTAGTAAGTAGGTTTTTCTGACGGTGACAACAATGGACCATGCCAGCATAATCATAGATGCCAACTGTCCCGGGTTTTTCCGAGACTGACCCACATTTTGTCCATCTGTCCCGCCGCTGATGTGTCCTGGGCCATGTCCTGCACATGCGCAGTAACTCAAGAAGGTATTATTTATGACAATCGGAGGCCACAAGTGGAGATCCTATCATGTTTAGAGGTGGGGTCTGGGTGGCATCCACCTGTAAAGTGGGCAGTCCCTACATATTTATCCACCCAACCCATAAAGTGGGTGTGGTTTGGGCACGCACACCTGGAAAGTGGGCGGGCAAAATGTGGACTGTGGGGCGGGGTTAACAGTTATTTTTTCTATATATATTTGATATTTTCGGGGTTAACAGTATCCTGGGATCCTGGACAATATTGTTAGTAAGTAGGTTTTTCTGTTGGTGACAACAATGGACCATGCCAGCATAATCATAGATGCCAACTGTCCCAGATTTTCCGGGACTGTCCCACATTTTCCGAGACTGACCCACATTTTGTCCATCTGTCCCGCCGATGATGTGTCCCGGGCCATATCCTGGGATCACAGCATCAACCTTATTGCACATGCACAATATCACAAAAAAGACAATAACTGCGGAGATTTGGGCTACAAGTATATTTAGAGGCAGGATCTGGGCAGGACCACCATCCCAAAAAAAATCGCCGGATGAAATGCATGGGGTTAACAGTGTTCCAGGATCCGGGACCATATTGTTGGTAAGTACGGTTTCCTAAAGGTGACAAGTTAAAAAAAATAAACATCAGCTAATAAAAATCCCGCAAAGCAAACGTTGTGGACGACCTTCGGCTGAACACTTTACTTAGCTGGAGTCATCATGTGGCTGGTAGCGATATTATGAGGCTTGAGGTGGAGTTACCTAGGAGACCTTGCCATCACACAAGCCATTTTGTACCACCCTGAATAGATATGGGGTTTACACGACAAGGTCGCCCGTGCTCTATTAGGATACAGTATATGTTGTAGAAGTGTTTGCAGGTTACACATCACCATAGAAGCCGTTTCCATGGTGAGGTTCAAACCATCCCCCAACTTCGAGGCTCCACATGGTCCTTTGTTGGGAAGAAAAACAGATGCATGTGTAAAGGATGGTCACACGTTCTGCCACCTCTGAGTGATACGAGTTTGGTATTATACGGAGTAGATGGCTGTGTTGTCAGATATGGCATGGATATGATTAGGGTTGCCACCTTTTCTTCAAGTCAAACTCGAACACTTTAGCGGGGCACAGCAATTTTTTTTTTATAGTATAAACTGTACATATATTTTGCTATTAAATAACATTTCTAATCATATGAAGTGAATAACAAGAGTTCCCCTTTACATCAGAGTCCACAGAGTTCCCCTTTTACATCTGAATCTGCAGAGTCCCCCCTTACAGTATAAGGGAACTCTGATATAAGGGTGGACTCTGGGGACTCTGAGATAAGGGAGAACTCTGGGGACTCTGATATAAGGGTGAACTCTGGGGACTCTGAGATAAGGGAGAACTCTGGGGACTCTGAGATGAGGGAGAACTCTGGGGACTCTGATATAAGGGTGAACTCTGGGGACTCTGAGATAAGGGAGAACTCTGGGGACTCTGAGATAAGGGATGCTCTGGGAACCTTGATTTAAGGGGGAACACTGAAAACTCTGAGGTGTGGAGAGGACTCTGATGCAGACATCTCAAGTCTCCCGCGAGGTGCGGGAGACTCCCGCATTTCTGCGGCGGCTCCTGCACACCCGCATTCGCCTCCCGATCTCCCGGGAATGATCGGTGTGGGGAACAGCTGTGAAGACCGACTCTGTCCCTGTAGACGCCTCTGCAAACAGCTTCTGCTCCTAGCATCCCCAACAATCTGTCCTTGTAATTAGGGCTCTGGCTGGCGGTCATTTTGTGGTGGACCAAATTGCATTGATTTTAATGGGAGAATTCTCAAACGCTAGAGAACAAACGTTATTCTTGCGTTGAGTCTCCGTTTTCCTAAGAAAAACAGCTCTTTACAGCATGGGACGAAATTAGTTTTTGCAGGTTGGGATGTCTGCTGATGTAAGGGGGAACACTGTGGCATCTGGTGTACTGGTGTTCGAGGGACTGTCCCTGATTTGGAGCAATGTCCCTCTGTCCCTCATTCCTCCTCATTTGTCCCTCATTTTGGTCTGATATAGTTGTATATAAAATGCACTTTTACTCTTTCAAAAGTGTTTCTCAGTGCTAAACCTTTCACACCAATTTCTAAATTGCTGCATTTGTAAATTTTAAAGGCCAATATAAAGGAATAGTAGTGGTAAAAAAAAGCACTTGTGGATTAATTAACCTTTTTTTTTTGGTTAATTCTCCTTTAAGGGGGTGTGGCAGGGGGCCTGTCCTATGCCTACATATGTTTGCCAGTAGGTGTCCCTCATTCCCATCTCAAAATGTTGGGAGGTATGAGCAGACTGATGACATCATCTCAGCCTAGGCAAAGTCACTGACTTGGATGGCTTTTTACAGATTTTTTTCTGAAACGTGATACTGTCAGGAATGTATCCATCCAGACCTATAAAGTCGCTGACAGGTTTTCCACTTTAACCGCTTCAGCCCCGGACCATTTGGCTGCCCAAAGACCAGAGCACTTTTTGCGATTCGGCACTGCGTCGCTTTAACTGACAATTGCGCGGTCGCGCGACGTGGCTCCCAAACAAAATTGACGTCTTTTTTTCCCCCACAAATAGAGCTTTCTTTTGGTGGTATTTGATCACCTCCTGCGGTTTTTATTTTTTGTGCTATGAACAAAAAAAGAGCCACAATTTTGAAAAATAAAACGCATTATTTTTTACTTTGTGCTATAATAAATATCCCCCAAAAATATATATAAAAAAACATTTTTTCTCCTCAGTTTGGGCCGATACGTAATCTACATATTTTTGTTAAAAAAAAAAAAAATCGCAATAAACGTTTGTTGATTGGTTTGCGCAAAGCGTCTACAAAATAGGGGATAGTTTTATGGCATTTTTATGAATATCTTTTTTACTAGTAATGGCGGCGATCCGCGATTTTTATCGTGACTGCGACATTATGGCGGACACATTGGACACTTTTGGCGCTATTTTGGGATCATTCACATTTATACAGCCATCAGTGCGATTAAAAATGTACTGATTACTGTGTAAATGTGACTGGCAGTGAAGGGGTTAACCACTAGGGGGCGCTGTAGGGGTTAAGTGTGTCCTAGGGAGTGATTCTAACTGTGGGGGGGCGTGGCTACGTGTGACACGACACTGATCACCACTCCTGATTACAGGGAGCTGTGATCAGTGTCCTGTCACTAGGCAGAACGGGGAGATGCTTGTTTACATCAGCATTTCCCCGTCCTTCCTCTCCGTGAGACGATCGCGGGTTTCCCTGCGGACACAGAGTCCGCGGGAACCGCGATCACACTCACGGAGCTCGCGGCGGGCGGACACGTGCCCACAAGCCGCGTCTTAAAGGGCAACGTACGGGTACGTTAATCTGCCTGTCCGTGCCCTTCCGCCGACGTAAATCGGCGCGAGCCGGTCGGCAAGCGCTCAAGGAGTTGAAACCTCAAGGGGGTCAGCTGTCAAAAGTTTAGAAAAAAGAAAAAAGTTCCCGAGCCGGAGGAGGACTTCGAGTGAAGCGGGTACGGAGTTTTTTTTCCGAAGGCGCCTGCGTTTAGGCGGACGGCGTCTGGTGTGACGGTGAGGTAATTATTTCTTAAGGTAGCTGGTAATTAGAGACAAGAGGGTGAGTGGCTGCGATCCGCCGTGCGTAGGAATGGGTGGCTCCCGGGGTACCATCATTTGTAACCAGTTACCCGGGTGACCCGACTCCGCCATACTTCCCTGCTTTCCTGAGATGATGTTCGGTAATTAATAAGGACGATCTGCGCAGATTCTTCCTTCCCTGGTCCCCCCCTCCCCCCATCCACGTGAGAATAATAAAACCTTTACCTTTTCATTACATACAGTGCTTTGAAAAAGTATTCACACCCCTTGAAATTTTCCATATTTTGTCATGTTACAACCAAAAACGTAAATGTATTTTATTGGGATTTTATGTGATAGACCAACACAAAGTGGCTCATAATTGTGAAGTGGAAGGAAAATGATAAATGGTTTTCAACATTTTCTACAAATAAATATGTGAAAAGTGTGGGGTACAGGGGTGCTCTGGGGTACTCTGATGGAGAACACTGATGTAGGGGGTACTCTGATAGAGACTCTCATGTAAGGGGGGACTCTGATAGGGACTTTGATGTAATGGGAAACTCTGATGGGGACCCTGATATAAGAGGTACTCTGATAGGGACTCTGATGGGGAACACTGATGTATTGGGGGATTCTGATGGGCACCCTGATCTACAGGGGACTCTGATGGGCACCCTGATCTACAGGGGACTCTGATGGGCACCCTGATCTACAGGGGACTCTGATGGGCACCCTGATCTACAGGGGATTCTGATGGGCACCCTGATCTACAGGGGACTCTGATGGGCATCCTGATCTACAGGGGATTCTGATGGGCACCCTGATCTACATGGGGATTCTGATGGGCACCCTGATCTACAGGGGACTCTGATGGGCACCCTGATCTACAGGGGACTCTGATGGGCACCCTGATCTACAGGGGACTCTGATGGGCACCCTGATCTACAGGGGACTCTGATGGGCACCCTGATCTACAGGGGACTCTGATGGGCACCCTGATCTACAGGGGATTCTGATGGGCACCCTGATCTACAGGGGACTCTGATGGGCATCCTGATCTACAGGGGATTCTGATGGGCACCCTGATCTACATGGGGATTCTGATGGGCACCCTGATCTACAGGGGACTCTGATGGGCACCCTGATCTACAGGGGACTCTGATGGGCACCCTGATCTACAGGGGACTCTGATGGGCATCCTGATCTACAGGGGATTCTGATGGGCACCCTGATCTACAGGGGATTCTGATGGGCACCCTGATCTACAGGGGACTCTGATGGGCACCCTGATCTACAGGGGACTCTGATGGGCACCCTGATCTACGGGGGACTCTGATGGGCACCCTGATCTACAGGGGACTCTGATGGGCACCCTGATCTACAGGGGACTCTGATGGGGGACACTGATATAAGGAGGGACTCTAATCAAGACCCTTATGTAAGGGAGACTTTGATGGGGGTCCCGATGTAAAGGGGGACTCTGATCACGACGTTGATATAAGGGGGGACACTGATATAATGGGGGAATCTGACAGGGACCCTAATGTAGGGAGTGGGGCTCTAGAGGGGACCCCGATGTAAGGGAGACTTTGATGGGGGTCCCGATGTAAAGGGGGACTCTGATCAGGACACTGATATAAGGGGGGACACTGATATAATGGGGGAAATCTGACAGGGACCCTAATGTAGGGAGTGGGGCTCTAGTGGGGGGCTCCGATGTAATGGGGATCCTAAAGTAAGGGGGACTCTGATTGGGTCTCTAATGTAAGGGGGGGGGGGACTCATTTATTTATGAAACTGATTTTTTTTCTGCCCACAAAAATTTATAAAAGACACTATGTGGCCTTCGTACTGAAAAGTTTGGGGATCCCTGGCCTAGATGATGCTGGGCGTCCTCCAGCCAGGAAATGAGGCGGGGCCTCTGTCTGACACTGTGAGGCGCTCCCCTGTAAACGGCCCCCAGGCAATGATTGTGGAAGGAAAGGAAGTGACTCCGCAGGATTGGTTGAAGTCAAAGAAATGAATGAATCCCAGCGGATTTCATTGGATATACGATGGAAAGGTGATCGGTTTGCGGTGAACAATGTAACCAATCAGTACTAATGTTTTAAAAACCTCACATTACTAAGTGTATGTGTCTGTATCTGCTGATTCCATACACAGGCTGTGAAATACAGATGGCCACTAGAGGGAGCAGTCACACATTTTTGCACCTGAAAGGAAAGGCAGCCATGGAAATATGGAACAGCAAAGACCATCCATGGACACACTTGTGTAGAAATAAAACATCACAGCACGAGCTCCACATTTGGAGGAACACACCGAAATCTCCCTCTGAAAAAAGCACAGATTTGCAAACAGCTTGAGCGATTCCCGGTAGCCCGGCCTGCGCTGTCTCCGGGACATCTGCCGGCGATTTACTGCGAAGGAAAATATTTTCGTCAGATTGGGCGATTCATATTTCACATAAATACAAGCAGACGGCAGCGTGAAAGATGCGCCAGGGAAAGAAAGGTGTACGTGAGCCGCCTTGTTTGCTTTAACTTCAGCCAAAGAGAGAGAGAGAAGATTTGGAACCTCTAACCGGGTTTTTTTTATTCCCCTCCCCTCCCCCTTTTTAATGGAGATTGAACCTCACTTCCTGTCCTGGTGACCACACAGGAAATGCAAGAAAACACAATGTATTACCCAATTTTTGGTAAAATATAAAAGATGAGGTTGCGCCGAGTAAATAGATACCAAACATGCCAAGACCCAAAATTGCATGCACCTGTGGGGTCCAATCTCCGTTTACCTACACATGCAGGCAGTGCCAGGACAAGATCATCCATTGCCCAGGGCAAAGATGCCAAATCCATTGGTGTGCAAGTTTATGAGGAGGAGAGAGAGCACAGCTCGCGCCTCCTCCCAGCTCTCTCCTCCTCTCCTTGCCACTCCATCGCTTGGCTGACAGACATGGTGATGCCACTGTCACTACTCCTATCAGCATTATATTAGAAGGAACTGGAAGTGCCCCCCCATCCTTACCATACACGCTGCACCCAGGGGCACCTTCTGCCCCCCCCCCCCCCCCCGACCCTCCTGGCTCTCTCCTCCTCTCCTTGCCACTCCATCACTTGGCTGACAGACGTAGTGATGCCGCTGTCACTACTCCTATCAGCATTATATTAGA